>JAHWFO010004243.1:3182740-3195581 GCA_023313115.1 Rhysida immarginata | reverse complement strand
TTTAGCAACAGAATAGCTCAAATTTACTTTAATCAATATAACGTAATCAAATTTACTTTAATCAATATAACGTAGTCAAATTTAGTTTAATCAATATAATACGAACCCTCTCCCCCGCCTCTTTGACCACCCCCTCCCATTTTTTTAAATCGTATTTTCACTGCATTTATAATCAGAATATTAAATAATATTTTATATTACGTTGTAGAGATCTTTTTTTAACTTTTATTTTTGTCCTCAGTATTTTATACCAAAAATTACGGTAAAAACAACCAACTTAATAATTCAAAAAGGTAATTTAATTAAATAATAGTTATTAATTAAAAATACAAAATGAATAAAAAATAAGATATAATAAACAAAAATAATTAAAAAAATAATAGATAAAATCAAAAGGTAATTTATCAAATCAAATAATTAAAAAAATAATAGATAAAATCAAAAGGTAATCAAAAGGTAATTTATTTTGATTTTATCTATTATCTTTTAATTATTTTTGTTTATTACGTATATCCGTTCATAATTTAATTAAAACAATAGAATTACTCAATTTGGCTAGCTTAATGTCGCTCATTTTTTATCTTAGTTTATATAACCATTTCGCAGTTTATTTCTAGCATGAACACTTTCCAGAACAACGAAATATTTTCAACATATTCTATTTTTTAGAATTTTTACACAAAAATAAACGTTTAGTCATGTAATCTGCTGCTTGTTTTTGCCCTCTTCTGTCATGGCCGCTCTTAGTACACTGTTAATCAGTTTGGCGGCGCTGTAAGCAGTCGGTGTATTCTATCTCGTTGGTTAATTATTAAAAATAAGCTTTTAAATACAGACTTTAAATCAAATCTTTAATGGGTGTAAGGTTTGATTAAGCAGTCTGATTTTCGTAAATATTATTTACTTTATACTCTGCCAAACCAAAATGATACTATTTAATTAGTAAAAGTTTTAATTTAAATTTTCCCATCAAATTAATTATATTGGAACAATCTCGAATAAAAATGTCACAAAAAAGTTTAAACTATTGCCCCTACCAATGTGTCGTCCAGTGGCGTCACTCTTTTTAATCCTCTTAATGAGGGATGCGCCATCCTGTTATTTATATAGGTCAGTGATCCCTAGTCATACAAGCATAATCTATTGGATTCAAATCTAGGGATCGGGGATTTGTAATTTTCACTGTTGGCAGTGTGTTCGAATGGGAGCAATGACCGTGTCCGTTAGGAATCACTTCCCCATGGTGCAGAGCTGTTGGCCCATCCTGTACATCTGGGCTTTTACATGTTCCAAATTGGTCTCAAGTGAACTGGAGAATCTATGTATGGTGTGGATTGTACAATGGCACTGTGGTTGGACCGTATTTTTACGATGGAATACTGACTGCAGAACGCTACCGGGCTGAAATTCTCAACGTGGTAGTCACAGACTTCATTGACAATTTGCCATTGGCCTCGTATCAGTACACGTGGTTTCAGCATGATGGAGCTCCTCCACATTACGGGTTGGTCGTTCGCGAGCGTCTAAGTGAGATGTTTGGACAACAATGGATTGGCCGAGGAGGACCAGTTCAATGGCCACCCCGCTCCCCTGATTTTACACCACTTGACTTTTTCTTGTGGGGATACCTGAAGGACAAGGTTTATGCTACGCAGCCCGCCTCACTGGAGAATCTGGTTCAACGAATCCAGGAAGCGTGCCGAGGAGTGACACCAGCCATGCTTGCCGATGTTTTGGCATCAGTTAGGTTCCGTGCCCAATTGTGTTATGGTGCCCACGGTCGTCACATCGAGCATTTTATTGATTAACTTTTTTTAAAGTGTTTGAAGTAACTTCTTTGTGCAAAGTGACTGTTTGTAAGCTACAAACAGTTCACCACGTGATTGTGGGTGAATGGTTGGTCCAATTTGAATGATTTTTTTTGTTTTGTTTGTTTTTTTATGCTGAACAAGTTTGCAGTTGGTTTTTTTTCCTCTATCCCTTACGGTTTTTGAGATAAATTTTGAATGTGTCCTAATTTGCATATTTGGGATGATGAAAAGTGCAAAATTGACATATCTGCTTTGGTTCAAAAAATAAAAGGGGGGTTCAGACTTTTGTATTCACCCTGTATATATCCGATTCAGTATCTCTATATATGACATCCGATTCCGATGTGAATTATACATGTGCCTGTAGTAGAATCTATAATAAAGATAAATTTGAAAATAAATTTCAAAATCGGACCAATCATTACGGAGGTGTAAGCTTTTTAAGAGCGTTTTGGTAATGATAGCTTACTCATTCTCATCTGATTTTTATATGGTTTAATCTTGTATGCACGCTTTTCTAGCATTTTACATAGTTATGCAGCTGTTGACTGTTGTTTAAAATAATCTCAACTTTAATGATTCTTTAAAAAAGGAATTCTTAACCTTTTGACATTCTAAGTGCCTTGAAACTGAAAATGTTTTCGTCATTTTCACATTAATCACTGAGCCAATCAAGACAATTAACCCACGAGAGACTTATCAACTCCCAGTTCCCCTGTATCTCTTACATATTATCATAAACAGGTACACTCACGCTTTTGAAGTATTAAAAAATCTCGGCTTTAGTCATTAAACCTTTAATGCAAATTTTTAAAACGAGGGAAATAATACACTCACTTTCTAGAAATACTGTCTGTCTGTGTCCTGTTTTGTTTAACACGTAACACAAAATGTTTTCTCATCACTTTCATTAATTGGAAAAGTCATTATTTCTTAAAAGCAAAAGCAAGTTCTATATGCCTGTAAGATGGATCACTGAAAGTGTATTTAAAAAATTATTTTACGAAATTTAAAAGAATGGAATTTGACTAAGATAATTAGGAAATTGAAGAATATTGTGAAGATATATTTCGCCAAAATCATTTATATTCTTCTATATCTGAAGGACAGAAGAATCGAATTTCTAAACGTCTACTTTTTTGCTATAATATTTGAGGATTTTTATCGTTAATTTTTTAGCATTTAACATACGTTTAAATCGTTAAACTGTTCCTAAAGTGGTGCTGGTGCTATGAAATTTTAAAGAAAACATCAGGGTGTCTACAAATAGGGTAACAACAAAGGAATAGTGATTTCTTTTTTTCCTTTTCTACTATCTTAGTGTCCACAGATTTGACTGTCTTATATTTCTATTTGTATGGCGGTATTTTCCTTGCTTATAACTCCGGGTTTTCTTGCTCAATTACATTAATATTTAACATATATTCTCAGGCTCCTTAATTTTCCTAAACTTCATCATGTGCACCATTGCTCAAAACGCAAAGTTCATATCTGGCGAATATATGTGTTTTCTAGCATTTCCATTATAATAGCTGGAGTGATTTTCCTCTTTAAATCGCCCTGGTCCATGGGTCTTTGGCCATAGATAATGTCCTTGATATGATCCGACAGTAAGAAATCTGGCAGAATCAGGTCCGGGGAGTTGGGACGCAATGGTGTGGGACCTTCTCGAACGCACCAATTGTCGTTAAATAAACGCTGCATTCAGAGGGCGGTGGACCTTCAGGGACCAGTGCGGCAGGGCTCTCTATCTTGTTAGTAAATCAATCTCGCAGTATCTTGTATCGGCGGTAGCACATAAAATATCAACATGTCCAAATACGGTTGCCAACGAATTTTTCCTCTGCAAAAACAAGGGTCCCCCATGATGACACCTCATGATGCCACATCACGCGTTAAGCATAATGAATACCAATGAGTCTGATAATCTTATATATAAAATTCATTTTCCGTTTGTTTTTGTTTGTTTGTATACCCACTGACAGTTTTTGACATCGGATGCGCCATCATTGCACGACTATTCGCTTTCGACCAAGATTTCGTTTATGCGGTTGCATCATGATCTTTTAATCCTCTGATCTGTGTACACATGCGAACTCCATTGTTGATTTGCTATATTTGCTGAAGAGTAGAGATCATGAATATAGAATTTTTAATGACGTATATTCTTAAAGGTATATTCCGAATCCTAATTGTTTGTTAACATCGTCATCAAGTGAAGCCATGACAGTTCTGGGCAGGAGTGAGCCGTGGAATAATAAGCTGCCTGACTGCTTTCTTTTGACGATTTTGGGTCCAAGGGATAATTAATTCAAAACCCGTTCCGCAAATAGACACGAAAAAGGACCAGGAATCACTTTCCTCAAGTATAAATCAAAAGTACGTAACTGAAATGAAAAAACGTAACTGAAAGATGATCGAAACGAAATGGAAATTGAAACCATAATCAAACTTGCTTATAAAATATAATAAAATACTTAAAATACAAAGTTAACGATACGATAAACTTATCACTCCGTGTGAAAGAATTATTAATCAGTTACTCTTATGATTAGCAATGTCTTTTGTATCATCTTCACTCACTTTCGGCCATGAGGGTTCTGGGAGGCGGAGCTTCCCAATATTCCCAATTGGCGTCAAGTATGGCGGAAATTTTCGGAGCTATCTTTAATATATGTCATTGAGAATTATGTAGTCATGATCTCTATCGAAGAATCGAGTTATGCCAACACCACCAACACCACCTCTCCCATGAGTCGTACATTGTTACATCACCCCAACACCTCCTAGAGAGAAGGTCTGCAGACAAAAGGTGTATACATTGTTACATCATCATCAAGCAGCTATTGTTAATCGTATTTCTAATAAGCCCTAAATTTAGCCGCTTTTGTCTGCAGGCCTTCTCTTTAGGAGGTGTTGCATCACTGTAGGGTATTGTTAATCATATTTCTACGAATAATAAGCCCGAAATTGTTCCTACCGTAGGTGATGTAACAATGTATGATTTTTCCGTGAGTAGGCTTTCTCTCTAGGCGGTATTGGTTAAGCCGTGACCGCCGAGAGAGAAGGCCTCCGTAATGAAACTGAATACATTGTTACATCATCATAGATAGTGCAAATTCAGGGCTTATTATTGGTAGAAATACGAATAACAATGCACTACCTATGTGATGCAACAATGTATTCAGTTTCATTGCGGAGGCCTTCTCTCTCGGTGGTCACGGTTAAGCCCCTTTCTATTGCATGATTTTGGCTACAGTCCAAATTTTTTAACAATCGTACAACTTAACAAATTCTTATAGATCTAACAATGAGAAACCTAAGAGATCCTGGATAAAAAATGGGAGGGGTGTCGTTTTTCTTGCAGGAGATTTTCGCCAAACCCTTCCAATTATTCCACAATGAACATCTGCAGATGAACCCAGTGCTTGCCTCAGAGTATCCACCATTTGGAAATTTGTCCACACAAAAAAAATTAATTACTAATTTGAGAGTGTGTATTCTTGGTGACAACACTCATAAAATTTGTAAACAACTACTCAGTCTTGGAGATGAAAGGTTTAATTTCTCTCTCACCTGATTTCTGTTTACTGTTGTCGTCGGTGCGAGAAATAATTATACATAAGGTGTTCCCGAACATAGCCACAAAAATTGAGGACCGACAGTGGCTTTGAACTGTCCCTACTTTCACATTGAACTTATGTGGTGACATGCCAGGTGGCATGCCATGATGTCGTTTTTTTTATTTACATTCTCATTCTTTGGTGGCCATTTATTACACCACCTATACAAAAGCAACACGGTTATAGCAGCATACAATGTAGGTTCACTTTTCCACATAGTCCCCAAGAGACCCTAAACATTTATCCGAACGATCAACCAACTTTTCGATTCGGATGCATAGAAATCTTCTCCAGCGTTTTGTAACCACACGGTGACAGCCGCTTTCACCTCCTCATCGTTTCGAAATCGTTGTCCACCGAGTTCCGTTTTGAGCTTATCGAAAAGATGAAAGTCTAAGTCGGGACTGTGTGGAGGATGTTGCCAAACCTCCCACTTGAATCGCTGCAGCAGTTCGCACGTTTGGCGGGCCTTGTGAGGTGTTGCGTTACCGGGAAATTGCATGCTCTCGTACAGCAGTGATTTCACGATGAATGTCCGTGCAATTCACCCGTTTGGCCCATAGAAATCGGATTGCTGCTCGCACCTCAAGTTTGGAGTGGACATCCAGTTGACGCGCCATTGCTTTTAGCCCGCTAGGCACACAAAACACGACGGGAAACCACAGCAACCGTCCTATCCGACGTCTGCGCAGTTGATGTCCCTTTCTCCGCTTTGCCCAAGATTGCGACACACAGCGCGCTCCTGCGGCGAGTTAGTGCAACTTACTTTTTTATCTCCCCTCGTAATATTGAGAAATTTGGATACCCCCAAATTATGCAATGATACTAGACTGTCACTAATTTTATGCCCATTATCACCTAGACAACGATTATCTAGGTTACAGTTTCCTGTGCGATTTGTTTTCGCAAGGGCAACCTCTTCAAGTCGTTGGCATAAATTTGGAATCCCCATGTTTTTTTACACGGACAATTATATGTAGCATGTTCTTGAGTGGATACACCGAAAAATTTGTAAATTTATGATCCTAATGGCCTGACAAAAAATAGTGTACCCAAAAGCATTCGAGTAACACATTCTATATCCAAATAATGGACCTTTATGCATAACTAACATTTATTAACTTTTTGTAAATAACTGCCAATTAAATTTGAACAATTTTGTATTTAATACATTCTGTTATTATATAATCTTTTAATTTTCTTATGACAATTTTGCTGATTTTTGTGAAATGTTGTATGTAATCGTATTATTGCTACTATTTAAGAGCACTTTTTTTCTGCCACCCATAGCGGGCGAATGCGCGGGTAACCAGCTAGTATACTTATAAAATGTCAATGTAATCGCGAGTTATAAGCAAGCAAAATACCGTCATGAATTTATGGATACCTATATTTAAGATACTTGAAGTGCATTACATCTTTAAGATGAACACGGAATTATTTTATATAAATTTGGCCGTTCATTATTTACATACACCCGTTTTGAACCAATATTCTACATTAAACAAGAGTTTATGACGAGACTATGTGATTTGTTAATGCTTAAAGCTTCTGCTTAAAGTTTTTAGTAAGTGGATATACAGGGTAATTCTAAATGAATGTAATATCAGATATAATTATCAAAGAAGCACATTTTAGGCTGTCTTGAGATTGTTTAAACCCCCTTATATAATGAATGCAATGTATATATTGTTTTTCCACGTTTTTTCTTGAATTTTCGCTAGTGCGACTTAATGAAGGAGCGACTTATAGTCCAGACAATACGGTAATTGTGGTTCATTGTTATATGTAGGTGACTGAGAGACTTCCATTCTTTGTTACCGTACATGTTGTTCTGTATTAAATAGTAACTTGATACTAAACATATAAAGTAGTTTTATCTATTTGAAATGAATCCGAATCTTAAAACTGATCCGATTTTCCCATTTTTCATTTTCCCCAACAATAAATTTTCTCTTTTGAATGTTTTTGAACTTTTAAACTCGTCACGTTTGAATTTTTTTTTTTTACTGGAAAAGCGAGGATAAAGGGAGACAGAGAATTTTATTTTCTTTCTTTTTATGATCTTATTAATTTGGTATTTCATGAGAAGGCTCATTTCGTTTCAAATAGCTTGTAGAAATTTCGAGATGCAATTAAAGTTGAAAATAAATTATTAGACTTTTCGGATATTTCATAGAATCGAAAGTAAGCCTCATGAACAGCGATCATTGTACACTTTATGAACTATAAGAAAAAAAAAGCTTACTAACACATAAAATCGTTATTTTCAAAGTTGCATGGAAGGGCGCTGGAAATCAATTATGCATGGAGGCCAGACGGAGAGAAAAATAAAAAAGATTTAAAAAAGGCATCACAGAAATCCATCTTCTTAGAATTCTGAAGTGTCCCTCCCTCCCTCTCTTCCTTCGCATTCGTCTCTTTATCGCGTGGCGACGAATGGTGCGCAAAGAAATGCGCACAGATGATTAAAAGAAGAGACTGAAAATTGACTATTAAAAATTCATCGCTCTCACTTCCGGCTAAACAGAGACGAGGGACGACGCACAACTCTTGCCGCGCAAATGAAAACTCGCGTTCTGCCTTGTTAATAAGACGTCTTATTTGATTAGCACACTCGTACAAATCACTATTTATTGGCATTCGCTAGGCTTTGAAATTTTAATGACGAAAAGTTCAATTATTGTTATCCTCCAGTGATAAAAAATAAATTAATGAAACACCAAAAGACATGAATTATTAATAGTGGGCTCTGTGCATCTTTAGCTTTAAAATCTGATGCAATTCAACGCGTACACAGAACTGAAGCTAAACAGGCTTACTCTGTTCTTATACAGCGAACTTAATGCAATTGTAAGCAATTATTCCATTTTAAGTAATTTATTCTAAAAGAAAACATGCAAGTGCTATAAACTAATTGGCTGATGCAGAAGCGCCTATTCACCATTTCGACTGTGTTGTGCTTTATAGGCATTCTTCGTTGTTCAAACTTCTAATGACTTCCAGGAATGATATTGAAATATGAAAACTAATTTAGGAATGTAAGAGATGCGGAATTTCTTTAAATGTTGTAAGGTGGTTATTAAGCTGTGCTCAGGAGTAGCAGAAGAGATTTGCCTTTCTAAAATACACAGAAGCTATTTGGACAAAAGTTTCTGGACAGTTCTCCAAAACAGTGTTACGTAAACTAATTGGTCACTCACTAGAACTCAATGGTTCCAGCTGGTCCTATCATTTGTCTCCTATGCTCAGTAGTTCATCTCTCTCTGTATGCAAGAATTGTCATTTTGCACTTCAAATGGAAAGAATGGTAGTTTTCGACACATAGTCAACATCGTAACACGTGATGGTTAGTACTCACATGTGAGCACGTGTTACGACGTTGACTGCGTAATACGGAAACTACTCGTTGGAATTCGATCAAATTTTAACGGTATACACAATTTTATGTACCCTATTATTCCTCTGAACTTCATTATCCTAGGTGATATAGAACCTGAGTTATTAACTTGTTGATCTTAGTGGCGGCATTTTTATTTGTGTTCATATCTCTGTTATCGTTCAAATTCGAACCCATGTTCATATGAACTTTTTTGCTTAGAATCATCCATATTACCTCCTGTAAAAGTTTGCGACAGGGTTTCAGACTCACCCTAAATATTATAGGCTCATGTCCTTTAAATCCAGCAGTCAAATATGTTACTTGCTTGTATATATGTTGGTGTTAGTTGATTTTTACCTGATGATGGCTGCTTGGTAGCCGATATCCATCTGTTTCCCTTCACTACAAACATTCGTGTTGCAACTGCAGATTCTACTCAAAATCTCCAGAAAAAAATCATAGCTCTCTTCTAACTTGCAATTACATACGTTGGTGTATCTGTTTATTTAATCAGTCATGGCCATTTTAATTATTGTCTTCTTTAGATGGTATTTATAAATTAAAAATGCAAATGGAGAATAGTTCAATCATTTTCTCATAAATTTACCATATGTGGAAATTGGAGGGTTTTTTTTATTTATTTTTATACAGGAAGGATCTTTATTTATTTATTTCCATTAGTACGATCCAATACGAGTGCCCCTTGTAATGAGACATATCCAAACGATAATTCAATTCTTGCCATGAATAGCATATCGACATCATTGTTACGTTGATCTTTCGACAGGGGTGGTTTATTGAGTTTGCTTCACAAAGAAAAGAAGTTAAAAAGGAGCCCGACCAATTGACTTTGGCGGGCATTTTCGAAATGCCAGTTCATCGGCAGTGGATGAAATAATGCGATTAGGCAGATAATGCTGCCCTGCCTGTGATAATAAGGTGGGGTCAATTTCAAACTGAACTTTGTGAGCTTTTCTTTGTATTTGTGCCTTGTATAGTCCTTTATTATAAGTATTTTATCCGCAATAGAGCTTAAAAGCGTAACATTCTTTTTGATCATCTGCACTTGCTCGTAAAAACTTGGGGAAAGTTTTGTAAGGTTTTGTAAATTCTGATGGTGATCTTTAGAAAATCACCATACGTTTTGATTTAGCAAGCTAGGCTTCCTTGCAAGTACGAGGAGAATTGTAGGAAAACCTCGAGATCGTCATTGTTGTTATAAATGTGTTTGATTTGTCTGGCGAAGAAAACGAAGAAATATACAATATACGAGGTGCATTCAAGTTCTAAGGCCTCCGATTTTTTTTCTAATTAACTACTCACCCGAAATCGATGAAACTGGCGTTACTTCTCGACGTAATCGCCCTGCAGACGTACACATTTTTCACAACGCTGACGCCATGATTCCATGGCAGCGGCGAAGGCTTCTTTAGGAGTCTGTTTTGACCACTGGAAAATCGCTGAGGCAATAGCAGCACGGCTGGTGAATGTGCGGCTACGGAGAGTGTCTTTCATTGTTGGAAAAAGCCAAAAGTCACTAGGAGCCAGATCAGGTGAGTAGGGAGCATGAGGAATCACTTGAAAGTTGTTATCACGAAGAAACTGTTGCGTAACATTAGCTCGATGTGCGGGTGCGTTGCCTTGGTGAAACAGCACACGCGCAGCCCTTCCCGGACGTTTTTGTTGCAGTGCAGGAAGGAATTTGTTCTTCAAAACATTTTCGTAGGATGCACCTGTTACCGTGGTGCCCTTTGGAACGCAATGGGTAAGGATTACGCACTCGCTGTCCCAGAACATGGACACCATCATTTTTTCAGCACTGGCAGTTACCCGAAATTTTTTTGGTGGCGGTGAATCTGTGTGCTTTCATTGAGCTGACTGGCGCTTTGTTTCTGGAATGAAAAATGGTATCCACGTCTATCCATTGTCACAACCGACGAAAAGAAAGTCCCATTCATGCTGTCGTTGCTCATCAACATTGCTTGGCAACATGCCATACGGGCAGCCTTGTGGTCGTCCGTCAGCATTCGTGGCACCCACCTGGATGACACTTTTCGCATTTTCAGGTCGTCATGCAGGATTGTGTGCACAGAACCCACACAAATGCCAACTGTGGAGGCGATCTGTTCAATAGTCATTCGGCGATCCCCCAAAACAATTCTCTCCACTTTCTCGATCATGTCGTCAGACCGGCTTGTGCGAGCCCGAGGTTGTTTCGGTTTGTTGTCACACGATGTTCTGCCTTCATTAAACTGTCGCACCCAAGAACGCACTTTCGACACATCCATAACTCCATCACCACATGTCTCCTTCAACTGTCGATGAATTTCAATTGGTTTCACACCACGCAAATTCAGAAAACGAATGATTGCACGCTGTTCAAGTAAGGAAAACGTCGCCATTTTAAGTATCTAAAACAGTTCTCATTCTCGCCGCTGGCGGTAAAATTCCATCTGCCATACGGTGCTGCCATCTCTGGGATGTATTGACAATGAACGCGGCCTCATTTTAAAACAATGCGCATGTTTCTATCTCTTTCTAATCCGGAGAAAAAAAATCGGAGGCCTTAGAACTTGAATGCACCTCGTATGTACAGTAACAATATATGCTTTATAACTCAGTAATATTTACATTGATGGAAAGGAAAAGACTCTTCTTTTTCATATGCTATTTAACCATAGCTTTGTTGTTTTTTATCTTTAAAAAACTGTATTTCCTTTTGTTTTTCCTCCTTGTGGATTCTATGTTTTCGCTTTATATTTAGTTCCATTCCACAGTATTTGCTTATTATTTTGTTCTTAAGAAAATGAACCTGTTGATACTTCTTTCAGAGCGAATGCAGAAAGTGGAACACCACTTTGCCTACAACGGTATTTATTACACATACCGTCTATCTAAGAAAAGAGTGTGTGTTATAACTTTAAAAATGTTTATTTCCGGCCAATGAGAAGACAAACTCCAGAGAGAACATTATAACTCCAGAACTATATTAGTAAGTGGTCCAGTCGCCATCGTTGTTAATAATGGCTTGAAATCTCTGGGGCATGCTATCTACTGAGCTGACAGCAAACTCTAGAGGTAAAGACTTCCATATTTGTCGAAGTTTTCGAGTCAGCTGGTTCAAATTCCAGGTTGGTTGGTTGGCTTATTAGAAATATTGGCGTCGACTGCTAAGGTCATGTTGCACCTTTTATACAAATTATATCTGTACGCAGCCCGGGACAAACACAAACATCCATGCCCACGGCGGGATTCGAACCCACGACCAGACGGATTCGAGAGCTAGAAAGCCTACCCCCTAGCCCTCTCGGCCTCAAATTACATGTGCGTTTCCTGTAAGCCCATATATTTTGTATACAGTTGACTGAGACGGTCAATCTAACAGTGCAATGTCAGGTTGCGCCTTCCATTGCGTGCACAGCCTACTACGATGTTTGTCGTTCTGTGCAACCTTGAAGAGGTAATGACTCTCTTTGTAGAGTCGGGTCATTCTTTGAGCATGCAGGTTTCCAGTAGAGAAGCGCAAATTTACAAATTCATTTTTGAGACTTAGACCACAGAATAAGGGATACACAGAAACGACATCCAATGTTAACGAAGTGGAAAGTGGATAACTCATACTTTTGACGTCGTCGATTGTAGCGCACGCGGCGGCTGCCATGGGTTTCGATAAATGATCGCTATATGTTAACATTGCCTCTCGCGTATATTTTGATGTTTAATAAAGCATTCTGTATTAATATATATTAAATAGTAAAAAAAAATTATATACATAAAACACATCGATTACAATGAAAAGTATTTAAAATTACTATTTTAAAATACAGAAAATTACACTCTATTAGCCTAGGATAATGCATATTATTATGTCCAAAAAATGTGTAGAGCTTAAAGAGACAGATGACATTATTTTATTGATAGAAAACGGTAATGCGTATAGTGTAAACTGTCTTGATTAGTTTTAATAGGAGTCCGATTTTTTTTTCTTGAAAATTTTCTCGTCCTTTATAAATTTCACTGCGGTT
>JAHWFO010004243.1:3151649-3182340 GCA_023313115.1 Rhysida immarginata | reverse complement strand
TGATTGTCTGTTCTGATCAAAATCCTTGTGTACGCTGAAGAAGGCAGCGTGGCTGCCGAAATGCGCATACGTCCTATTAAAAGTTTTATGTGGATCAGTGGTTTCCTGTTATCTTTATTCACTGCGGTTCTTAAACTATCATTCGTGGAGACATATTTCTATTTTTGTTAAGATGCCTATGGAATCTACTGTTCGGGGGAATATTAATTTCAAATTAATGCAAATAAAATTAAAAAATACTGCACCCCTTTACGGTGAAAAAAATTGAATAAAAAAAACAACCTTTTTTCGCATTTCCGTCGATATCTAAAAAAACTAAAAACAAACACCAATTAAGGTACCTTTTTTAAAACTCATATAAAATTGTAATATTACAGCTCTCATTGAAAAAAAACATGATGTCTCTATCTCTTTCACTTTTTAAGTTCTACTAAGTTAATTTAAGCTATACCCTTGTATGTTTTCACTTCTTTTCAGGAAAAATGGAAACAATAAAAATCAGTTATGATTATTTTTATTGGTTAGGTTGCATTTTAAAAGTTATTTTGATTACCATAAAAGTTAATTAATTATGTTTTCAAAATGTTGGCTACCGTTTTGTTGCCATGGGGTCGCACAATATTTGTACTGAACTTTTTTTTTTTTTGTAAATTGCTTCTCTGCAAGCACTTTACATGATGAAACATTTAAATAATTTTAATCTATTTTTAAATGATATTACAGCTTTCTGCAAGCAATTTAAATGACAATACCTTTAAATAATGTTATCCAGTATTAAACAATATTATTCGTTTTTATATTAACAATATAAACATATTTATGAATATTTTCCAACCTGTAGTCTGCTTCTTCTGTAGTGAACTCGTTTCTGCAGTCACTGAAAATGATTTTATATAAATTTTTATCGATTTTAAATAATATTATTCACCTACATCAACATTATAAACATGTTTGTGAACAATTACCTACCTGTATTCAGTCTCTTTTATCGTAAATATTCACATATTCTCCAAAACATGCGAAGACGAATATTACCTGCTACTCCAACCCATGGTAACCGCTGCAAGCAGGTCGATCGCTATCACGTGACCACTTTCCATTTTCCCCCATAGAACGTCACGGATTGTCGCTTCTGTGTATTCCTTATTCTGTGCTTAGACCTTTACAGAGTGCTTAACGACACTCTGCAGAGTTCTATTTGTGGGGGTTGACCATGCCCGACGTGGAGAATCACGTGACCAAAATGAGGATTTATTCGAGAAAGCGACATTGCCTCAATCGGGATCCATATTTTCCTGTGCTATTGGAGACGTTTCTTCACATGGCTTACAGATAGGAGAGGTCGTCACCGTACTCCGCCATTTTATATTTTTCTCCCGCAAACGACTTATTATTCTCTCCAGAGACAATTTAGTACTTTTACGTCTCAGTTTTTCCTGTCCTTCCCGCAAGATTGTTTGTGGATTCTTCATGAAGGCCTCTATGAACTGTTTTGTTGTTTAGTGGTCTTTCTTGTTATGCCTCGTACCGGTTTTCAAAATTTTTTCTTGTGAAGTGCAGCAGCTACTTGCGACATTTTCGGACCTTTCTCATGCGGACACAAGAAACCGTTTCTCATGCTTCGAACCATTTCTCATCTTTAGCATTCACTGCTGTTTCACAGTTTTACTAAAGCTCTTTGCACTCGAATTAACCTGCTCGTACAGTACGCGTTACAGGACATGATAACCATTGTTGCCACAAAATTTTTCCATTCTGTGTTGCCAAAAAACTTTCAGCGCACACTCTTTTCTTAGACACTTATGGTACATATATTTAAACCCTAGAGTCTTTTTTTTGCGGTACTATTGGACATCTGACAAAGTAGGACAAAGTTTTATTGGAGCGTGGGTGTTTAATAGCAAAATAGCATTAAGATTTATATTCATTGTAGAGCCAGAGGTCTGAATCCTTAATTTGCTTGGGACTTGAATATTTGAGTTCCCATTGAATTAGACTTACCCCAAAGAATGAATTCCAACCTTGAGGATTTAAAAGGATCAGTTTGTCTCAAGTGCAGCAAATCTACGTTAATTACTAATTAAGATGTTGATAATAAAAAACAGCGAAAGAAATAGAATCCTTTTATTAAATTTATTTGTGCAGTTATTTGCACACTAACCATAACGAAATTAAGAAGTAACGAGGGGATTATCGAGAGAAAAGGGATTAAAAAAAAGACGAGGGAGGGAAATCTAGCACTGTAATTTGTTTAGACAGCTTTAGTCTTTTCTGTTAGTAGTAAGCATGAAGCCTCTTGTGGTTCACTATTTTCTTACAATTAACCGATCTTGTAGACAGAAAATTAAACATCAATTTCAACTTCAATTACAAGTGTTAAGTCGGCTCGAGGATCGGATGAGGGAGGAGGGTGGTGTCGCGAAGCTAAGGAGCATGCCTGCACATTCTTGTAAACACGAAGCCTCGAAAACGAAGGAAATATTTAATTTGAATTCCGATCTTGTTTTCCAGGCTGTTGCGTCTTCGTTAGAGAGCACCGAGAACTCAGAATTGGTTTTGCTCTTTCTCCCTCTCTCGCTCTCTCGCAGTCTCTTCGTTATCTTGCAAACCAATTGCAAACGGTTTGACCCGCTCTGCACGTTGAACGCAGGGGCCTCCTAACGCGTCTTTTCGACCCCCTTCATTCCCTCCTGATTACGATTCCATTCTAATGAGTGGAGGCAGGGGCCACGTGACCCTGTCTAATTTCCCCGTTGGATTCTTTGAACGCGCACGCAGAAAGATTAATGCCCCTTTATCAGCTGGTTAACCGGCAAAACGGGTCTCGATGCATGGAAGTGTTCGGGTCACAATTATCCACACTCCCCTACCCCCTCTTCTTTACAATTCTCTTTCTCTACCCCCCCCCCCCTTCTTAGCCCCACTCCCTACTTTAGTTTATGTCTTTGAACTCTCCTTCCTCCTTATTCATGAAAGACATTTTTCATAATGAAACGGCACCACTGGGGAAATAAGTGCTGAAAAGTTGTAATGTCAAATTGAAAACGGAGACTGATGCTAAATCTATATTCGATGCAAGATTATAAAAACGGAAGGGTCTCTTTAGCCATAAAAAACTGACAAAATTATCTAGTAATCTGTTTATTTTCCTCTAATAGAAGTGTAACTTCCTCCAGACAACACTCATGCAGAAAGAGATAAAATCTGACAAGAATTTAGTATAGGTGTAGCTATATTGTATGTGAATAATAAAATAGTTTTTATATATATATATATATATATGAGGTGTGCCGGTAAAGTTTTCGGAGTAGGTGTAATTTGCAAAGATAACTATGGGCAGAAGGATGACCATTTTGGCACGGTCATCGACATGTCTGAGCATGAATTTCGCACTCTTACGCGCGTGCGCTGTGCGGCGTGAGTGGAAGAGCAGAACAAGAAAGCGCAATCGTTTTTGTACCTAGTGCCGATAATGAAAAGGTCTGAATGTCTAGAGCAAAGAATCTGCATTAAATTTTATTTCGGTATTGGCATAACTGCAACTGATACTGTGGAGTTGCTGAAAATTGCTTTTGCAGATACCATGAGACGTTTAGATTTTGCGACTGTTACCGTCGCTTCAACCAGGGAAGAGATTGTATCGAAAGCGATCCCTGCAGAGGTCGGCTGTCCTCATCTCGAAACGACGAAATGGTCGGCAAAATCCGGGAGTTGTTTCCTTCAAACATACTTTTAACTATTCGAGAGACAGCTGAAGAGCTATCCATATCTGTCTAACGGTTTTGCGAAAGAAACGACCGGTCTTGTTTCGCTAAGGTGATCAGATTCTTCCCCACGACAATGCACCTGCTCATTCCTCCCATCTCGTCCAGAACTTTTTGGCCACAAATGGAATACCCCAGTTACAGCATCCTCTTTATTCACCGGACATGGCTCTATGTGACTTTTTTATTGTCTAAGATCAAGAATATCTTAAAGGGACATCGATTCGATGATATCGGTAGTATTCAAAGAAATTTGCCAGCTGGACTGAAGTCCATTCCACAGATCGCCTTCCAAAAGTGCTACTGCTTCGCTGGATTAAATGCATGTTTGTAATGGAATTATTTTGAAGGAAATTAGGTGGTATCCAATTCGATAACTTCTGTCGTCCAAGCAGATTCAGTCCGGATACCTTATGGACACATCTCATAAAACTTGTATTATTTAAAGAAATTTAGATGAATCCTAAGGAATAGGTAATTATAAACAAATGAAACTATTTTTTCACATGTTAATACAAAATAAAGGGATTGGGCAAAAATATGAAAACGCTTGGTAAAAGAAAGAAATCTTTACTTAATATGGCGCAGGATCGCCTTTGGCGTACGAGACGGCCTTAATTCTCCTGAGATTGGCTAATTTGAGTCCTAGATGATGAATAATCTGATACCATTCTTCATGGAAAAAATTGCTCCAGTTCTCGCAGAGATGCTGAAGGGGCAAACGAGGCTGAACCTAGTTCTGTCCTGGACCTAGTGGCACTATTACATTGATGTCCAGCGACTGCGGCGTCCAGAGAAAGTGCGAGATTTAGTCTGCATGCTCTTCAAATCAGTATTTGACAACACTAGGTGTGTGAAAGGCATTGTTTTCGGGAAACAATGTCTGCAGCAGGAATACAATGGTTGGCCAAAATTTATACATAGTTGTTGGCTAGACGATGGGTTCTGTCTTTGGTTACAAAGGGTACAAGTACATGGGCCCAAATCATGATTGCGCCTCGACCATGCTTTAACCTTGACACAAGGACAGTCCTGGTTGTAAGCTTGGGATATCACCACCCGCAAACACATCCAGTGGTCGTGAACAGTGTGAAGCTCGAATCATCGTACTATATTACGGTCTTCATTGGATATCCGATTTATGGGTGTTGCATAACTCTCTCCTCATCTGAGTGTTATATTGGTTGCTAGTAGTTTGGTAAATGCAGCTCGCCATTGAAAACTTTGCTTATGGAGTTCCTTCCTCCAGTTTTTCTGTACACGGACTTTGGAAGGCTGAGGTTGAGCTTTGCAATCAATTTGTAGTAGTTTGTTTTCTTATTCTGGGTCACAATTTTTCTATGGAAACTGTATGAACTGTCATATCCTTTAACACTGTACCTTACGACACTCCAAATAAATTGATAAAGGCCCAAACAGGCAAAAATCGCTGTTCGAGATTATACAGCTACTTCCCTCCTGATACTTCTACACTCTGTGTTATTCCACGGGACCAAATTTGGCTATCGTCTTTCTCATTTATTGGCTTCAGTCATTCAGGGTGACCAGAAAGTCTCTCCCTGATAAAGAAATTTAATAAAATAAAAAAAAATATGTTAAATTTTTTACATGCAGTTTTTTGTAATTATGTTCATCTCAGAAATTTTTTTTTCATCTTCTTAATGAATCAACTTGTGCCCCTTTTACTGCTCGTAGAACATCCAGAGGATATTCAATTTTTTTGCTAGTATTCGCCATCAACGTATATATATCGGGAATCGGTATAGAAAACTTTAGCTTTAATATATCCTCACAGGAAAAATTCGAAGGGAGTGATGTCTAAAGAACGTGGAGGCCATGGTGTAGAACCATCTCTTCCAAACATCCCATGGTTGTGAAACGTTGAATTCAGGAATGCACGTACAGATAATGCACAAAGTGGCGGCCTGTAAAAAGCCCTTGGCTGGCACTCTGCTATTGGGGTGCTACATAGCTCTCCAGACGCCATTTCGATATGGCCGATGTTAGCATCACTTGCAGAGCTTCGGCTCCTCATGTACAATGACGGAGAACTTTCTGAGATGAAGTACAAAAACACTCGATGCCTCTATCTAACATAATTTGTGTTTTATAAAATTTCTCTATCAAGGAGAGGCTTTCTGTATGTCTATTTAGCATGTGGATGTGACTTTCATAATTAAGTAACCTACAGACATGTTTAAAATAATTAATACAGAAAGGCAACAAGACTGTGGATACTTACCTGAAGTGAAGAGATAACTGGATTACCACATTCCAACTGTTGTGGCCATAACTGCTAGGAAAATCAATATTTTAGTAAATTGCGTAATTCGTTAGTTAAGGAGGTTTTCATAGTAATGAGATTATGTTTTAGATAAGTTTAAATTGCAAAAAACTTTTATTATTAACTTTTAATGCAATTTAGATGTGTCAATAAAATATGTAAACTGTAAATGTAAATTTTATTAAGAGGAGGTATTGTCAATAAGTGGTACAGACGGAAGACCGAACCTTATAAGCGTACAGGGCACACTTTTAAAATACGCTAATAAAAGTTAACTTATTGGTTTCTAAAAAAATTACAGCGAATGCTAACTTATTGGTTTACAGCCATTTTACGCGTAGGAAAAGAAACTTTTTTTTTCATCTTTCTAAAGTCAAGATCCATAATGCCAGTTTTTTTTAACACAGGAATAAGAATCGTTTGTAGGTTCTTTTGAAATTTCCCAAAGAAAAGAGCTTCTGGGGATTATTGCATTTTCTTTAATGTTTCTTTAATGACCCTTGCTGCTCATTTCCATTACGTTTGTATTTTTTCTCCGTGTCGGTCATTTGACTACAGCGCAGGGTGAGATACCGAACTGCAAAGGGCTTTCATCTTCGGGAATGTTGTTCATTCTGCAGTACCTACAATGGCTTTGGCTGGACATGCGAATTAAGATGAGTTTTTCTCCTCCACCATCCTCTCCTCTCTTCCATCTTAACAAAAGATTCCTCGTTTCCTCCAGATTCCTCCGGTGGAGTTGACGCTGTTGAGCTTTGTGGCGAGCCTTCTCACCAAATGATGATGATGAACCTAATCTAGATGACATGGAATGCACTCTTCTAAATTATTTTATCTTCGCTCTTTAAAATTAAAAATGAAAAAATTAAAATTCACACTTAATGAAAAGAAGAGGGGGAAACTATTTGTTTGCAGTTTCTTTGATGTTTTTATCATCCTGAAGTTTGTCCAAGATTCTGAGGTTCAGAAAGGTTAGAAATTATGTGAGAGAAGTACAAAAGCATTTTCAAACTACATCTGTAGATTAAGAAACGTTCCCTTACATTATGTATTTATGCTTTAATATTCATTTCGAATCCGAATAAGCTTATCGTTTTCTTTTTTCTTTATCATCTACTTACAGTACCGTTTCAGGAAGTTGGAATATTTAGAAGGGTTTTAACATTTTTTATACTGAATATAATTTAAGATGAGAGAGAAAAAAGTAATGATGTTTCATTCCACTTCTTTTTTTTTCCCTCCCTGTAGATAAACTTCATTTTACCGGTAAGATTATTATCTCCCACGCGAAATTCTATAATGAGATTGCGCCCAGCCCCACTCTCTCTCCTCTTGACCTGGGAGATCTGCACTCGCTTGTAATTATCTTACTAGCGACGCATACGCAGTTGCGGTGTCTTCCTAAGAACTGTATCGGGTGACAGGCAATTTATCTTGGACGAATTTTTCCTCCGAAATTCCGGCAAACTTAAGTTTCCTGAGGTTGAGATTTAACAACGCTGAAGGATTTTAATTGTATATTGCCTGCACTCCCCTCGATTGACATCAACAATTTTTACGAAAGTGAAATCATTTCTTTTAACCTTTCTGTAATTCTAGTCTCAACTCAACCCCCTCCCCGTCCTTCTTAGTTCTAAATTAAACACCGACTGAATATTCATTCTTTCATCCTTAGCCTTCTGTCTCTTTCTCTCTTTCTCTGTCTAAAATGGATGCAAGAGAAATTAGCGTATTATCTGCAGACAGCCATTCGCGAAGGTTGAAAATTCAACGAAGAAGTCAAACGGATAAAAGGTGGACTCGAAGGCTAAAAGGTTGGAAGAGCGAAATAAGTTTCACCCTCCTGGTGACATTAATCACGAACGCTCTTCGAGAGCTTACACAATAGGAAATCCAGGGCCCACTTTTCCTCTTGCTTTGGAGAAGGAGGGGGAAGATAATAATTTCCCTTCATTTCCGTCCCATGTCCCAGGACCAAATACAAAAGGAAAGAAATTACACGTAAGAGGATTAGTCTCTAACGATAATGGTTTTGCAGAAATCATTTGAGAGTAATCATGGTTTCTCAGCGGAAAAATCTCTTCCTTCTGTTAATTTCCACTTTGGATTTAATGTCGTTAATTTCTTGCATCACGAATGTTTAAAAAAAAAAGTTCAAGCAAAAAGAAGAATAAATTAATGTTGCTAAGATCCCATTCACCGTTCCTCGTATTATAATTGCAATTTACAGTTAATGAAGGCTTCCCACTTATTACCAACATCACAGAAGGGAAAATGGAAATTTTAGCGGGGACCCGCCACGCTCCAAACCAATTGTTAACGGCGCTAACGGACTCGTCGAAATGAAGTTGATGTGAATGAAGTAGGTTAGAAATGAACTTGGTGTTCTAAACAACTCTATTGTTGTTATTTTTATTGTTTGACGACGTGGATAGAAAAAAATATTTTTATGATTTTGACTTTATTAAGAAGGAAAATTAAAAGCGCGAAATTTTCCCGCCCTTACGCGCCGAATATGTAATAGTTAATACAGTAAAAACAGTGTTGCAAAATCTGGCCAAATAAAACAATATTTAGAGGAATCTGAGTTGATTTCTCATCTTGTTTTCTCATTTTTCAAAGTTCAAGTTTTCCTTTATCGTTGCGTTTTTAAAGTGAAGAAGAGCTTTTAGGTTCAACGTGCTTTCGAAGTCGTCCAGAAAAATTATAATTTAAAAAAATTACAACAAAATTAAATTAGAAACAGATTAATTCAATCTTTAAACGAACGGAATGGCTAAAAGTTTAATCCTAAGATGCTATAGATTCACATGGAAATAATTAAAAACGCCCCTTTAAAAAATATGAAATAAAAGTTGTTACTAAATTTACTTCCCTTAGAAATTAAAGCCAAATGGGCGTTAAAAATTTAATTCACGTTCTTTGAAAATTAATGTGAAATGGAAAGTCAGCCTGCAACAGCCTCGTATCTTTGCATTCATGATCTATTATTGCTGCATTTTAAGCGAAACAGTTATTGGCCAAAATACATTACAGCTGGAAACATTGGTTGTAAGGCATTTATGTAATGGCTAACTCAATGTGTTTCGAGGAAAAGCTAAAGAAAAACAGAAAGCGAGATGCTAAGTTAATCAATGTAATCTCCAGCAGATTATTTTGCTACCAACGAGTTACCAATTTGGTACTGCCACGTTTGAAAAATTCAGCGCCTCTGGATATTTCAGCGTTCCACAGCTTCATACACTGATGCTTACTTCGACAAAAAGTTATTCAAAGAAAGTTATTCAAAAAAGATGTTGGCGAAAGATCAGGAAAATAAGGCGGCTGTGGCGCAGTTTTGTAGTCTAACTGAAGTATCAATGGGGATGATCATCAATGAGGTATGCGGTCGGGCGTTATCGTATAAGAACAGGAAACTATGTCGATTGATCAGTGCTGGCCGCTTAATGCACAGTGTTTCATGCATTTGCCGCTTACTGGCACAGTTTCGATCTGCTATTATGGTTTGACCCTCGCGGGAGGGAAAAATAACGAACGATACCGAGAGAGAACTACCAAACTAATTAACTTCTTTGTATGGGGGTGGCTTAGGAGATCTTCTGGAATAATTCTTATCCCAACTATTGAGCGGAAGTGTACAATTGTCGTATAATATCCATTTTCATCAACTGCTGCAAATAATTCCTTCCTGTTTGCCTCTTTGGAGTAGAGTGACTGCAAAAAATCGCTGCGCTTTCTTTTGTTTAGTGAGTTAGTGTGACACCTACTTGTCCAAGCTTTCGTACCTTCACTATTGCCCTCAAGTGCCGGGTAAAAGCTGAATAGTGATCATCTCGATTCTGGGAGATCTATCATAAGTATAAAATTTGCATTATACGCAGCTTGCGCTGTCCCTCTTCCCCGCCAATAGATTAACTGATACTTACCTTCAATCGGCCATTTCGTTTCAACAACCCAATAGAGAGTTGTTCAGTCGAAATCAACCTATTACATTTGCTGTCAATAGGCTACGGTGGATTGAAAGCCAGAGAAAAAATGTTTTGAAGAGATATGAATATTCAAGTTCAATTCAAGAAATGTGTCAATAATTTAAGGTCTTGGTTTAAAATTAAGATGAAAAAAGACCGTTGACCGTTTTTCCAGTAATTTTTAATGGTTTAGGTTTGCTAGAAATTTTAGTGTCGACTACTAAGATCATTCTGGGCCTTTTACATAAGTTAAATCTGTACACAACCCGGGACAAACACAAACATCCATGCCCATGGCGGGATTTGAACCCACGACCATGGCAGACTCGAGTACCAGAAAGCCTACGCTCTAGCCCTCTCGGCCACCTGGCCGGCTAATTTTTAATGAGATTCTGAAAAAGACCAACGAATGTTTATTAGCGGTATCATTTTAATGGTTAATTAAAAATAAGCTACTGAATTAATCAATGCTGGTCAAGCAAAATAAACAAAATTTTTATGATTTTTAATTATCTTTTAATATTATTTTATTATAACGGAAAGGTAACCACTTTAATAATCCAAATAAAGACTCCTGAAGGCGAAACGTTGATGGTTAAAAGTGAGGTCTCGGTATCTGTGAAAAAGCATTCCTTGCATTTTAGATTAAATTTCCTTAGTAAGCTTCTACGGAGTTTTTTGTAGTAGATATTTTAACCCCGGTGCAAAATTGCTATGCATATGCTTTTACGTTCTCAAAAAAAAAATTAAAAAAAAGTGAAATTAAATATTAACGACATTTTAATAAAACTACACCTTGGTTTTAAAAGGCACTTTTAATATTTATAGCATTTTAATATTAAAAATATTTTTAATAAAAATACTGTAATTGAAAAATATTTTAAAAGAAAAAATAAAAGTAGAAAAAAATGCCTCTGATATTTTTAATAAAATTACTATAAATACTGCCGCCATCAGAGACTTTCAATAGAGAGACGTGCCATTTCATTATTTTCCCATAGAAAAAATGTAATATGCTGTTAATAGGCGCCCTCTGAACATTTGCAATGAAACACTCAGGCCATCCATGAATGACGCAAGTAGTAACATCTAGGCAAGGCATTATTGACGTCACAGTAAAACCTGGGCGTGTTCAGTTAAATTTCCGATTTCAATTATTAGTGCACTTCTGATGTACAAAGAGAGGAAGGGGGATTGATGATCTGTTCTTGGTATTGTGAAGTGGATGGTGAAGGTTCATGGTGCTGTGAAGTGGATGGTGCACCATGAGTTGATGTTTTCCATGTTCTTGTAAAAAATGGTGGGAACTGCTGATTTGATAGACGGCTTCTCTTGCTGGCGTTATAAAATTGTTCATTTGTGAAATGTGCTGCACATAGTACGTAATTTTTACTGAATTTTTCAAAAGTTTCAGTAAGCGGGTCGCTTCTTCCATAGGCTGTTAACCATATTTTGCACCTAACAATGTCAAAAATATAAAAACTTTAAGTTAACGACAGCAATAAACTAAGAAAGTATAATTATGCATATGTAAAGAATATCTGTCACGGAATTTTAATTATTCCGATGGCATAAGAGATCGTCTGCGCTCCAGAGTGTTCGTGAACTCAGAACGAAGACGAAAGGAGCACCAGGCGCGTCATCAGGGGCATCATCTCGCAGCAGCCAATGGGAGGGAAGCGAGCCTCTCGTCAGCGAGCTCTTGGAAGAAACGTCGTCGAAAGTTGAGAAGGGATTTGGCGACTACCGAGAAAAGTGATCTACAAAATAAGCTCCCGACTGAGCGCGACGGCGAACGGGGACTTTACATGGTCTTGCCAGAGCCTGAGACAACGGCCCGTTCCTCAGCGTCGACTACGGAGGCGGCGAGCGCCGCGTCGTTGGATTCCTGTCCGTGCCGGGAAGCATCTCAGGCGGAGATTGCTCACGCAACAAAGTGCGTATCGTCGTTGGATAACCGAGAGGAATCCGTGATATTCGGCGCGGTTCCGAGGGAGCTAAGCTTCACCGCCGTTTACGTTCTTTACTCGCTGGTGAGTGTGTCTTTTTCTGTTTGGTTCACTGCCGAATTCACCCGCAACGTTTTCCCGGAAATAAGTCGCCGAATGTTGCAACCTAATTCTCGTGTGCGTTGCTCTTGGCCCGGAGGAATGGAGGCGTATTTTCAAAGTGACCTAGGCTTTGTGTATTTGCAGCCTTAGTTAATTTATGTGTATTTTGGTCGCATATCGAAGCTTTCCATTTTGTTTAAGCCACGCAGCCCAAAATTTCCTATCTGGTGCAATTAATTTGTTTGGAGTTTATCACTAATGTATTCTTTGCATTTAACAGTTATCACGGGAGGCTATTGTGACGTAGTGTAATTTTGCAAACTGAAAGCTTGTGTTGCGACACATAACTAATTGCAGAAACCAGTTACTAGTTAATTACTTAAATGTAAAACTTGTTTTGGACTGAGAACTTTTAAATAAATGTGACTCTCTATTTTACCCTGCTTTGTCAATTTAATGGATTGCATAAGTTTGGACAATGAACTTTATTTGTGCTCCGTTGTGAGGCTATTGTGAAGTTAGGCGGAGATAGCAGTGCTGTGCTATCCTATTTTGTATGCTAACTGTACTTGATTTGTTTTTACAAAATGTGTATTTTGCCATAGAAGTGTATTTACTGTATTTTCATATTCTATTTAAATGTCGTTAAAGGGTCGATTTGACCGTGGTGATATTTGTCTTTAAGCTCGTCCCAGTTAAGGTGCTAACGATAAATTTCCCTTATCTTTTGTGAGCTTTACTTTAAGATATACATATTTATATTTATAGTATGTGATGTTATTACATGAAGAATTTTGAGTAAATTCTATTTTTGCTTTAATATTAATTATTTGGCAATTAATTATATCTGAAACTGTTTATTGTCTCTAGCCTTATTTATTGAATTATTTATTAGGCATAGCCTTGTAGAGGTTAGATTGTTTTATGCTTCAAGAATTTAGCTTTTAGATTTGATGATATATATCTATGCTAATTTAAGTGAATATTGATGCTTGTGCTTAGCCTGTATACAATTTAGTTAAGCTTGGATTTAATTCCATTGGAAGAGTGGTTTGTTTTCATTAATACTAGTTATTGGTTGTAAGGTTCCGGTTTGGAGTCCTTACATAGTTGACCATTTTTATTTTATTTTAATAAACATTATTATTTATCTTTTTCATTTTTGTGTGCTGTTACATGTTATTAAGACTTCCACTGCAATGCTCTAAATTTAATTTTAATACATGTGACAATATCATAAAATGAAAAAACACGAATTGATTTATTTTTGAAAAATTTCGTTAATCAATTTCAAAAGATTTTTATTTGGATTTTTACTATCTTTATTAAAATTAAAAATTAAGAATCATAAACATAATGTAATGAATTTCATAATTTATAATAGGTAAATTGCTTATTTAGGATTTAATTTGATTTTTTAAAATTTTTGGCGCGTTTTTTAAAATAATCGATATAGCTACTATAGTAAAAAATTATGATGACAATATATTTTTGGCTTTTAACAATATATCGGATTTTAACAATCAGTGTTTTTTCGTTTGTTGGAAAAAATGAAGGTTGGATTGTCGTTAGGCACTATGGAAGTTAACAATTTATAAATAAGATATTTACTGTGAATAAACGTACCTCTCAGGCTCCGTTTGAAATCTGAAGAACGAAAGGTGCTTTACACCACGACGTTGGGCACAAAATTTTGCAGCACACCGCTGACCAGACATGGCTTAGTAAAACAATCTGACAAGTTCTATGATGGTTTTCGCTCGTCGATTTGATCGTTGCTAAACTTTGAACATCTAGCGAAA
The DNA here is from genome assembly GCA_023313115.1 of Rhysida immarginata. Taxonomy (NCBI): domain Eukaryota; kingdom Metazoa; phylum Arthropoda; class Chilopoda; order Scolopendromorpha; family Scolopendridae; genus Rhysida; species Rhysida immarginata. The sequence continues at coordinate 3,168,471 of JAHWFO010004243.1, read as the reverse complement.
CTTATAATCGAAACTATGACGTCGTCGTCGTCGTTACAGCGCCATCTGAACATATCCAATGAAACACCTAAGAGTCCGTATTACAGGAAAATTAAGTAAATGACATGTCTCCCTATTGAAAGTCTCTGGCCACCATAAACTACGTGATCAAAAGTTTCCGGACATTCTTCTAGAACCATGTTACGTGTCCGAATTTATATGTCCTAATTTACAAGCCCATGGTAATGTATAATTTATATAAAGCGCGTAAAACGCTTTGTATAAATAGAAACTCCTTACTGGATTCATTTGTCATTCATAATGATGCAGTTTGATTCGCTTAACAGAGCTCAGTAAGTTCGATTTGTTACTGCTAAAACTCTGTTTACCTGTAAGTGGCGCATTGTCAAGTGGAAATGTCAAGGAGCAAAGTCAGTGAAACCAGGATGTGGTAGGCCAAAGAAAATGGCAGAGAACTCGTCGAGTGTTAGTACGTGCGACACGATGCTATTGGAAGTATTCGGCTGAAATATTTCCTACAGAGTTTAGAAATGACATTCCAAATACCGCCAGCACAATCATGGGAACTAAGAACCTAGATTCCTATGGGCGTACTACTAAACATAAGCCCCACATGAGAGGAATCAATGCGAAGCGACGGCTTAAATGATGGCCAGCCGAACTGGACAAAGGAAACATGTCTTACGGAGCGAGGGATTTCAGTATACACTCTGGTAAACAGATGGGACTGGTGGAGGATGCCTGGAGAACGCTTCATACCTGAATGCGTGATGCCCATTGTGGAGAATGTATGAGGTTCCTTTTCATGGTTTGGATTGGACCAACTTGTTCTAGTAGCAGGACCTATGACAAGATTTTGGCAACAGTTTTAGACAATACTTCACTATCAACATTTTGGCAAAGATTGGACTATTCCTGTACGATAAGACCATGCTCCTTGCCACAAATTAAAGTGTGTACAGGAATGTTTTGACCAAACAGACAGGACAAACAACAACCTGTCTATTGGAATTAAATAGAATATCAATGTCTTTGGATATGAGGTGCTCCCTCATCCGGCATATTCACTCGATTTGGCCCTATCAGATTTTCATATGTTTCGCTATTTGGATCACTTCTTGAGGGACAAATGCTTCACTAACTAGATTGAGTCGTCATCAATTTCTTAACATTTTTGCACTGATGTCAGCTTTAACATTTTTGCACTGATCTCACATTAAATGTACTGTTAACGAGAGCAGATATTTTATTGAATGAAGTGTGTTTTTTCATCTGTTTAGGAATGAACCTTTTCACTCCTTCTGGTAAGAAATCTCCAGCTTCACATCTGAAATATGTTCTAGAAGCCCAAAAAGGGGAATTTGAATGAGTTCTAGGGAAGCAGTCAACTTAATCTTACTTGTTAGTAGGTTCATTTTGGTTTAAAAATGATAGAGTAAATTCAGTAAACGCATTTTTATAACAAGCTTACATTCTTCATCTAGACTGTACATGAAATAAATCGATAATAGCTGTAATTGCATTGTAAATCGGATAACGATATATACGTTATCGCCTTTTCTGTTTTAAAATGCAATTATAGCTATTATGCCATGAATTCTGTTCTCTGTGAACTGCGGTTTCCTCTCACTGATAACGTGATGTTCCTATCTTAAGATTTCCAGAGAGAACAATAATGCGAATTACTCGTTTGAATAAATTTGATTCCGTTTGAAATTAATTACTCTAATTACTACGGTTTAAATGAAAATCCTCGATTTCAAGTTTATATTATAATTTCCGTCATGTGAATCGATTAATAAACCCATTAGTGTTTAATTATGATTTGTTTAATAGTCAAACGGGAAATAAGTGTGGACGAATTAAAATCAATTAAAAATAAAGCTTGATTCATTGAGTTTGAATTAATTGCTCATAAAAAATTCGCCCATCCATGTTAAAATTTAGTTCTGAACTTACTATTAATTTCAGACAATGACATTATCATAAAATCCGGGAGATTTGATTATTGTCAATATTCGTGAATGATGAACAATCCACGCCACGCTGCATTAAATGTAAAAATTGGGCGGAGTAATAGCTCAACTCATAATTAATACCATTGTCACCAATAATGTCCATTCCTGAACAGTTGAAATTATTTAATAACTTGACGTATATAGAAAGGATTATTAATATTTATTAAATTCCAGAACCATAATTCCCCTTCACGAAAAAGTTCGATGCTTTATTATTAATTTTGATATTATTTAGCTGCATTATAACAAAAATTTTTGTCGAAAAAATGTTTAAATGTTTGAAATAGTCAACACGACGCACAATGGTCCAAAATCCGAAAAAGCTGGCCTAAAGTCAAAAAAATCAGTATCGAATGTTGGAAATTTATTAGTGTTTCGGAAAGAGAACTAAATTCCTCATCGAATGTTGCCAATCTCAGATTTATATTTCTTTTACTTAAATTTCCAATTCAGTTCAAAATTGCCCTTCGTAGGAAACAATACAAGCGACAAGTATTGGAGATTTTTCTAGTCTGGTTTAGTGGGTATATTTTGAAAACGCAGTTTGAAAATGAAATTTTGCAAAATGGATTCTATTCATGGATGTATGTGCATTAGGAAAAATATTAATGATAACATATGTAATTTTTTTTTCCAGTTGAATCTAAGTCTTTAAGAAATGATACATTTTGAAAGAATTAAATTTTAAAGTATCTAAATAGTTATGTATTGCAAATTCTAATTAATTCTTAGGTTATACTTTTCTCTTTCGAATCGTTAAAAGTGTTTCTGCTTTTATCTGCCTTTGTGGTTCTGCGACAAACTTTTGTAGCGCTCCGCGCTCTTTGCTTTGTGAGTGCTGCTCCATGCTCTTTGTACGTAAAAATAGCGACAATTAAAATTGTAGCATTATTAGCGGTGTAGCAATAATATTTGTTTATGTTTATGGTGTAAAAGAAATGAGGTAATAAGATGGTTGGAAGGTCGTCTATGAATTCATGATATTTATTTTAACTTTAAATTTAGAAAGTCAGTTTGATTGCATAAATATTAAAAAAAAAAAAAAGATGAGAAACAGTAGATCTTGATTGATTAAACGAATACTTTTTATTTTAAAAAGTATAGGAGCGTGCTGTATTTGAAAGTTAAAGGCAATTCTTCCTAAAACAGATCCGTCTGCCTTTTTTTTTTGCCATCCCGAAATCCGCAGAAGTTGAATAGCCCCGTGTTCGGTGCCGTTTGTAATTGGTTTCTGCGTTTCAAAAGGAAAACAAAAACCTTGTGCAAAGTAAGTGTTTGTTACGAATTTTAATGGCTATGGAAACCAAGCCCAACTATTTTTTTATTTTAACCTTTCAATTTGTTCTCTATATTTTTTCTTGCTTTTGATTTTACTGATAGAAAACAAGAGAGAACAAAAAAAAAGAAAGGGGGTTTGGAAGTGGGGGATCGGTTGAGAAAGAAAGAAATCTCGGCAGCGTCGCTGCTGACGTTCAATTAGATTTCGATCCAGTGAAACGAGTCGATTCCTCTTTGCAACGAAAATACATAAATCGTCAAATTTCGAGGAGCTGCGCGTGAGCTTTTTAGCCAATAGAGCGAGTGCTTGGAAGACGGCTCCCCAGCGTCGGTTACTTAGACAAGGACCAATTAAGTAGAGAACAGTAGGAGGAGGAGAAGGCGACGTAATTGCGGGATTAGAATCTCATCCTCGACTAAAACTTAGAAAGGATAGAATCCCTGCGACGGTATCCGTCTTGATGTAGGGGAGCCTGGCTGCGAGTAGCCTATCCGTTCACCCCAGTGCATTTTATGTCTTTACTCTCCGTGCCGTCTGTAGGAAATATCACGAACTATCCGATTCTCAATGGGATTCAAAGAAATGTTACCCACTTTAATGACGTGCTCCAAAGTTCTTTTTCTCCGTTTCGTGTGCGACTGTAAGTCAGTCAAGATAATCTGCGTCTCCATTCCGAAGCGCAGAAGGGCTGCAACTGAGGGCTCCACTAAATTGTCACCCGAACTCTCTCGGGCTCTATATCAAGCTTTATCACCGGTCTGATTTAAACTATATCGTTTAGTAGAGGGCACACTAGAGATAACATTTTTAAAGGTAATGGCACGGGTAAATTATTTTAATTAAGAACCAAAGTATTTTTAAACATGCAGAGATATTATTGAATCATTGGAAATAATTGTAATTAGTTCTTAATAACTTTTCAGTTCTTCCCTCTCTCCAGAGATCTCATTGGTCATGTATTGATCACAAATTATTTGTTTTATCCAGTAGAAATTGCTTGTTGAGCTCTTGTTGTGATCGTTGTCGAGTAAAAATGTTAAATCCATTGTTTATTTAGATTAATAAGGTAGGTGAACCAACTAAGGCTCGCCCAACTCGAACAAACTTTCATCGTTTAATTGCCCAGAGCTCTGGGACGTAGGCTTTCCAGTTCTCGAATCCCTCAGGTCGCACCATGGGCTCTTTGTGCTTCTCTCCGGAATGCGTAAAATTTAATAGTCATGTGGAATTTCAAGGACAGTGTGAAGTTATTAGTCAAGTGAAGGAGTATAAAATGACCTAGATGTTGACGCCCTCCTAACCTAACAAACCAACCAACCAAATTCTGTAAAGCGTGACATTCTATATAAGAATTAATCTTCACTAGCATATTAATGTTACTTTATTTTCTTAGGCCTAATACGGTATATTAAAGGGTAAAGCAGAATTTATTAAACCCCAGCTCTATGCGGAAGGCGGACCTTATAAGGATCGCTTACTTTACAAATTTTAATTTTTAGAGCGACGATACGAAATAAATTATTCATTTAAAATTATAGGGTTATTGCAAATAACTCATCGGGTTTCAAAATAGTGTATTTCGCAAAGTATTGCACATAAAAATGATAAAAACAAGGAATTTTAAAAGTCTTACCATCACATTACAAATGTTCTATGTATACTCTCCTACACACCCACTTAAGTTCGGACCAGGTCGAACCATTTATGACTACATCAACCCCTTTTATGGCTATCAAAGACGCGGTAATGCAGCCCCGGAACTCATCTAATGTATCTGGTAATGGTAGCACATAAACAGTGTCTTTAGCATGTCCCCAAAGGAAAAAAATTAATGGAAAGGGTGGGAAACCAGGATGGCCATCTCTACAGCTCCAAGTCATCTCCACAACATTCCCATTAGCGATATGGGAGATTGTCGTTCAGGTAAAAGTATGCATAAGTTATAAAATTTGAGATATTCTATTTCTTGACGTGATGAGCACAAACGAGTGCGGTCCATTGTTTGGAAGTTAAACAATTTCGAAACCTGAAACATTATTAGTACTACTAGGCACAATGTTTAAATTGGATATATAAGTGAATGAGTGGTAGTTATAAATTTGGTAAAGCTCCTTTACAATGTTAATATCTTAAAATTAATATAAATTAAATTAAAAACTACCAATTTTAAGTTCTGATGAGCTTTGTATGGGAACTGAAGCTTGAAAAACTGGATTGAAGATGTTTGATGGTTGGACTTGAAGGACTGGATGGAACTGGGTTTGAAGAACTGGATTAAAGATATGGTTGATGGTTTAACTTGAAATACTGGATGTATCTAGTTGTTGGTGGTTGATGTTCTGGAAGATGAAGTAGTTTACAGACCATAAGAGAGCTTAGGAATTATTCAAAATTAGTAATTCAAACAACAATCAAATAAATAAATAGCTTATTTATTACAGACTGAAGAGATCAATGCAATTACATTATCTTTTTCTTACTCACAAGCTTTCTTTTGCAGTTTCAAGAAGTCCGCACACGGTGATTACTCTTATATTAAGCTTTCGTCAATTTGCTATTTTCAAGAACTGCTATACGATCCATTTCTTTGGGAACATGAGCAGATAGTAATCGGTTGATTGTGGAAAAAATTTCCAATCATTTTGTTTAGAATGAAAAAACAAAACAAAAAGCATAATCCTCATGTCCAGAAAACAACCCGTGATTTAAGCATATATTCAGGGCCGGATTTAGATGAAAAGAGGCCCCTAGGCTATTCCACTTATGAGGCCCTTTCACCTCCCATTTTTAATGCTAATGTAGGCCCCTCTTGATCTTGAGGCCCTAGGCTGAAGCCTAGTTAGCCTAATGGAAAATCCGGCCCTGTATTTATCACTTATTAAGAAGGAGTTGGATAAGTCTAATCACAGAACATGATGGATGGTCGGATGCGTTCCACGGACTATCTGAATACTGCAACCGAACAAGACCATCCTGCAATGCTGCATTTTTAGACCTACACGTGATAGCATCTTTATGGACAATAGTGCTATTGTTCATCGCGCACTATAGTTCACAATTGGATTACTTTTTTTTGTTTGCATTCTGTTTAAGCGTCTCACATGCGGAATCTAATAAAAGAATATTTACAATAATACACCTTTTGTGTGAGTTACATGCCTACAAATAAATTTCATTAGCTATTTGAAGACCAAGGTAGCAGTTTGCCACCATTCTATTCATAAATAGATACCGGTTCTATCATATGTTTATATTTTAATATACTAGATGCCAAAATTATTTACTTTACATCGAAGTAATAATAATTAATAGAATATGAACTAATTCAATCAATAGACTTTGATCGTATAGTGCAGCGGACCAGTGATAAAATATTTAATAATACAAGACTCCTTACGATTGTGATCAAAATCGATACATATTTATATTACTAAAAGTCAATTATGTCGTCTGTCTGTATGTCTTTCTGTCTGTGTGCATACTTACTTACTTACTTTTCAAACCCGCTTATCCGTTAGGGTCGCGGGGGCAGCAACCCTATAGAGGATCTCCAGCGATCGCGATCTTCCGCCATCAGGCGCATGTCCTCCCTGGTAATACCCAAACGACTCGAACCCAGATTCTCCATGTATTCTAGCCACCTGGTTCTAGGCCGACCCTTTGGTCTCTTATCCACCAGCTTGGAAAATAACTGCCTAGAAAGACCTGTTTGCGGCACCCGTATCACGTGGCCATACCAGCGCAACAGATCTCTCAGTGCGGAGAAATAGCGACTCAACACTTAAAGACTCCCATATTGTGCTGCGGTGTACTCCATCTAGTAGGTAACACCTGCCACACCTCTCAGAAATCTCATTCGGCCGCTTGTACCCGCGATTGCACTCGAGATAATGGGCAAATAAGAAACCAACGGGCGTGAAACTTTTCATGATGCTTTAACAAAGTCCGGGAAATTTTTTCACTACTTTGCCGGATTGCACGGGTGTTATGAGTGGAAACACCACCCGTTTTTTATGCAGCAATATATATTTAAATTTATAAATTCAACAATAATACTATTTACAGCAAAATGACAAACCAACAAAAACAACCAACAATCCACTCTTACACCGAATATTATCACAATTAAGGGGGAAAAAAACTATGACGATCTACAAAGCACAAGGACAATCATTAAAAATAGCGGAAGTCAGTTTGAAGTCCGTGCTTTTCACATGGACAACTTTAGCATGCTCACGTGTTGGTTTTCCAGAATACTTTTTTGGTGGAAAAACAAAAATGTTTACTAAAGGGTCTTCGAAGATAACACTGCATATTAGCTTTTTAAATGTACATCGATAATACATTCACAATTTGCATTTTCAATAATTAAATCCTTTGTAAAAGAAAAAAAGCCTTAATTTAGTTATTCAAAAATTTGCATAAACAAATTTACCCCTTATTCAATCAACCCGAGCTAGATAAATTACGTCAAAGGGTGAATAAGGTTTTTATCGGGTTGCAATGGGTTGTGAGGTATTATGTATTTTCTTAAATGTTGTTTACAATCTGAAAATACCATTAAGATAGGAATTTCCGTTGCACATTTCAAAGTTGATTTCCATATTCGAAAATGGCGTCGGTTTTTGGAAATGGAATATACATAAAAATCCCCTCACATATAAGTACAATAATTCTTCCATAAAAATACTCTGTCAGATTTTTATTTTAGAAGTTGGCTATTGGTTCACTTTAGGTGAGACACACTGTATTCAACCAATCTGAGCGAAGCCAGGTATTACTCAGAAGTCCATATCGGCGGTTTCGTCCTTTAGGTTCATTTAAAGAGCCTTTAGGTCGGTGATTTTAAAAAGAGCCTTATTTTAGAAAACTCGCCTCCTACGTTCTTAAAATTGATTGCGCATATTTTAGAGAACTGAATGAACGAGTAAGTTAATGGCCTTTGTTATAGTAGGGTTACTTTCGAAAGTAAAGTACAGTATTAGAATATGCGGGTGTGGAGGAAGTGGTTATTCAATGTTAAAATTTTTTTTATTCCGTATTAAGTGTTGTATTAAGCTAAATATTAACATCGCTAAAGTTTTACTGCAAATAAAAGGTCATAATAATATCATTTATTTTTAAGTAAATGCTATTTTAAAAATTTATGAGCGCTCCAAAATCATCGGTTCGACCATTCACTCTAGAAGTTTTACATATCTAAACCAAAGACACTGTGATGAGTTGGTTTAGAAGTAATCCATCATGCCGTTAAATAGCTCCCAACCACAGGTTTTCTAGGAAATAAGGGCTGTTGCTCTGGATTTTGATCGTGTTCAGCGCTATTCGGAGGTTGGAAGAATTTGATGCCCAATTCCCGTAATGTATCGTCCTGCTTCCGAGATCGAAACATCGGTCGTTGCAGGTTTTTAATGTTCGCGTAGGGATGATCGGCTGCTTGATACGGATGATAAACGGGCGAGACAAGCGGCGGGAAAATTGCGACTGCCGATTGAGGTTCCACGGACGGCAAATGAAGGCAATCGGAAGCAGTAAATAGACTGGCAAGGAGTTCCATTTATTGGATAAATTGAAGGTTTGCAGGCAGGAGGGAGAGGGAGAGACGGATCAAGGAGAAAGAGATAATGACCCTCCATTGTCTTCGCGTGTTGATCCGTCACTCGACGGGTCCGAATCAATCATCCGAATCCCAAAGACAATAACATGAGCGACAGAGGGAGAGAGAGAGAGAGACAGAATGTCTGTCTGATTCTAGAACCATACAGGGAAAGACAAAACCGGTCGATCCTTTCCGAGCATCCCAACGCATTCATCTTTTTTTTTTTATTAAAAGCATGGTGATTGCGTTTACGCATTTATTTTTCATCCATACACTGTAGAAATTAGCATCAAAACTGTATAATTTATGTATTACGAAGAAGAAAATGAAACAAAACGGGGAAGGTGTTATGTGTCTGTTGGAGGGAGAGAGTGAGAAAGAGAGAAACAGAAATTCTCCTGTTCTATTTTGACGACTGCAAATCCTTCAGAAGGGAAATCAGAGAGGAGGGAAAATGATATCATTACGGAACTCACGCGTACGATCCTCTTCCTCCCCTGGAGCGACTGCAACGTCAATGGTCTTTTATCAGTGTCAATTTTATCTTAATGGAAGGTTATAAGATTTCTCCGATCGGAAATGAGGATCCTCTTTCATGTAAGCAGTCAAAGCGAATCGAATCGAATAAATTTTCCTCGTGACAATGTCTGTTTTCACCAGCGTATATTTATGTTCCGCGTTACAACGTTTGCTAACATTTCTTGGTAATCAACCAGAAACGTATGGAGGGAAGCAGATGATGAATAGCTCGCCTCCACAAGACGTCAATGGCCTTCAACTTCAACCTCCGGGCCTTCAACGCAATTTCAACGTTAAAGGAAGGATGGTTAGATGAAGTGTATTAAGGCTGCTGATATTGTTATCGGATATGTCAAAAATCAGATGTAGTGGAATGAAAAGCTCATTTGCAATATTTGAAAATTTTATGTCGGTGGAAAAAGCAGGACATTTCAAGAGACTGCGAGAGAATTTTTTTCGGAAGAATACGTTCCTCTAAAATATTTATCTTATAGATTATATATTTCAATGAAACAATTTTGTTGCTCGTTACAGTTTTTGTTATATTCAGCGTGTTTATCCTAGAAATTTGTTTGGTAAAGAAATAGTAAAGAGTACAGAAGACAAATCACTAGTCTCCTATAAAAATGGTTAGAAGAGTACAGAAAAAAATGTCTAATTTGTTTAAACGAAAGTAATAGATTGAATTTGGAGTTAATGCTCCAAACAATAGATATAGATATTACATGAAAAAACGGAAGAAAAAATTCAGCGACTTGGGACCACGAGTATCTAGCTCGTCACCTTTAGAATCTATGGTAACAATTAGCATATTTAATGTGGTGCGCGCGATAATTTCACGTGAGGTATCACGTGAAGTATTGTTAGGGCAGTTGTTAAAATATTAGTATTCGAAAAGCGAGCTAAACATTGAGTTAAGCAATCGAAAATTGACAGGTATTGGGAGGACAACGTAACAGACCCTTCCGACGTCAATTCCGGCTATTCCGGAATTATGAAAGTATGCAAGACGCGAGGCTTCATAATTTCCATGAAAGGGATATCAAGTGTACTAAATAACATTGGCTAAACCAGACCAGAAGCAGCGCCATTCCTGAGGGTAAAAAGCAGATCAATATGAGGCCATCCACTAGTCGTACTCCTGATGTCGTCTGAAAAGTTCGGGGTCTCGTAACGGGATGTAACCCACCAATACAGTGGACCATTGCATAGAAGGTAGCGACATCTGTGTACACGGTAAACACAATTATCAATCGCGATTTACACCTGGAGAAGCGATGCAAGAGCCACGTTCATAAGTTGTTGCCGCGCCTTGTTCAAGAGCGACGGGCCAACTGTCGTAAACTACCGGCGAATGAAAAGTGAAAATGCGTGGTCATACTAGACGAGGCGTATGTTATTTAAGCGACTGCAACAACAGTGGAGCTATTTTTTACCGCCCAAGGACTTCAGAAAATGGTACCGTGTATGCAAAGAAATATTTTCAAAAGTTTCATGATCGTGGCGGGATAGAGATACAACGGCAAGTTAACTATACACATAGTTGAGTCAAAGGCTAAATCAACGCCATGTACTATCAGACTAACCTTCTAACTCCCATATTTATCCGTGACATCCCTGGTTTGTAAGATACAGACGTGAACAAGGTATGGCTGCAACAAGACAAGGCGTCGAGTCACACCGTCGCGTCATCTCGCCTGTTCCTTGAACGCCTGCAAGAATTGGCTCCATTCCTTTCAACGACTTATCCGTCAAGTCGCCGGACGCATCGCCTATGGATTTTTGTGGCTTTGGCCTACTTAAACAGACCCTCGGAAAGAGACGACCGCGAACAGTCGAGGATCTTTGGAAAGCGTATCAGGAGCGGCTACGAATTGATCTTGGTGTTCTGCGTCCCAGCCTTCTGCAGTGGAAACTGCGATGCAGGGAAATAGCAACGATGCATGGATTGGTACCATAGCTCCCTAACAACCCTCTGTATTTTAATTATTTTGCAAGAAATATGATGCACATTACTATAAATTTTGTATACTTTATTACCTGTAAGATGGCGGTTTCCCTTACCTGCCCGTTCACCAGATTCGATAGCCTTCGAATTTTTTTCTTTGGAGTTATCTCAAATGTAAAGGTTTTCCAACAACACCTGCCAAAGACCACGGATGAATTAAAGGAGAGAATTCAGCAGAGTTCAATAACATTCAATTGGAACAATTACGTAATTGTAGTAGCGCCTTTGCTCTTTGACTCCGACAACGTATGCAAAGTCAAGGAAAATCGCCATCTTACAAACACTAGCTTCAAAACATGAACATATAATAAGATATAAAGAATTTCCAGCTGCGCATTTAAATTATGAGTATTCTTGTTCTGCTGAGTTTTAACAGCTTCAACTCTATTATATGTTCCAGTTGTATACGCAAGCTTCCATGTTGTATGGAATGAGTTAGGCATATGTACCTGTGTTAGATTCATTGAGTGTTGAAGAAATATGTACGACTTCCGAGTTATGGATCGTCGATGTTTATTGGGCATATACGAGGTGTATTCAAAAATTATCGAACCTTAATTTTTCCCGGGGAAACGAATAAGACGCGGGAGCCCTCTTCGGTGCGTTTGTTTCATGAGAACGCGTGAACTTTTTTATGCCCGCAGATGGCGTTAGTTTCTGGTATTCAGTAGAGATCCTGTATAAATACACTGGATCTCTAGTATTCAGTGTATGAAGAAGACGTGCAGCGAGCGCCCGCTGGATTGTGAATTGTTGAGAAAATGACGGAACGAATTGAACAGCGATATTGCATTAAATTTTGTCAAAAATAAAAACCATTCGGAAGATTCAACAAATTTTTGGGGACGATGTCATGAGACCAATCTTCGCATCTGATTCAGACTTTTTTGATCAAAAACAGCATTCCTGTGTTTTCTCGTCCGACAGAGCTCCGTGTGACTTTTGGCTATTACCCAAGTTGAGAATCAAGAGAGGATATTATGCGAAATGCGACGACCAGCTGACCACCATTCCGACATATGTGTTCCAGAAGTGTTCAACAATGGCGGGACCGCTGGGAGAAGTGTGTGCATTACTTTGAAGGAAATTAGAGTAAATGTCTTATATATGAAGGCATTTTTACCGACCAAAGGTTCGATACTTTTTGAACACACCTATTTGTGTGACAGACCCTTGCCTGCTTCATCGATTCAAGATGTCTTTGGCCAGCAGCCTTAAAAAGAAAAAAATTCCTCACCCAAGAGATGAATTGATTAGGTCTACCAAGAGATGGTAGTTGTTTTGAACTTGTTTTCCCAGGGAGTTTCTCTATCTGGATGCTCCAAATTTATTCTACATGAAACCCGTGTTTGCGAGTATCCTAGTGCAACAATTAAAAGATAAAAATTGCTCGGCTCACTTAGAGTGGCCAAAACCATGTTAGCTATCTTTAAATATTAGTTTTATCTGTGGGTTAATGCATTAGTTAATTATTAGCAATTAATTAGTGGGTTAACAATTTGCAAGAAATTGAAATAAAAGACCGTTTTTAGCTGATCGACTGAGAATAATAAAGATATTGTACTATCTTGACTATTATTAATAGTACTAGACTGGTAGGAATAAACCGAGAGCGAATCGTATTTGACATGCCCTAATTAATGACTTTAATTAACTGCTTCAACATTAATTGATTGTTGTTAAAACCAAATCCAATTATTCAATCTCCTTATATGTGACTTTTGGAACAGCTACCTATCTTGTTTCAATAATTATCCTTGTTTCAAATAATTATTCAGTTTATTTATTCCGCATAGTTAATGCCTAGATATTTTTCTGAAACTCGTATTAGTTTCAGCAATTGACCAGGGAAAGTGAATACCTAAATCACACAATGGTGAACATTTGTATGGTGATCATCTTATAGTGCCCTATATTAAGAATGTGTATTAATATAGTTAAAATAGTATTTAATCACTCTTATTTTTGCATTTTAAGTGACGTTTACTTTGAACCTTTAATAGATAAACACTGCCCTGCCAAAAGTATCTCGACAGGGTGTAAATTATCTCCTTCAAAAACACTACACTATGATGTAGACGAAATTCAGGCGATTACAGTGATATAAGAAACTTAGGGTCGCAAATCGAAAGCAACGACGTAAATTGAACCTCAAACTAAGCTGAATGGCGTGGTGCTGCGTAGCACGAACCAAATTTGGGCGACTGTGTTCGCGCGGCGCGGTCCGGCTGGTTCCCCCGCTCCCCACTACCTCATCCCGAAGAGGTCCGCCTTGCACTCCAACGTGACGTACTCTGCTCTCGCGCCAGAGTCAGTAGCACGAGCAGTACCAACCTTGTTTAATACCGATAGCAGAGTACGTCACGTTGGAGTGGAAGGCGGACTTCTTCGGGATGAGGTAATGGGGAGCGGGGGAACCAGCCAGGCCACGCCGCGCGAACACAGTCGCCCAAATTTGGCTCGTGCTACGCAGCGCCGCGTCATTCAGCTTAGTTTGAGGTTCAATTTACGGCGTTGCTTGCGATTTGCGACCCCAAATGTCTTATATCACTTTAATCGCCTGAATTTCGTCTACATCGTAGTGTAGTTTTTCTGAAAGAGATAATTTGCACCCTTTATAGACGTTTTGTCGAATATGTAGAAACTTCAGGGGTGTGAAGAGCATTTTACACCTCACATATTTCAGCGAAGGTTTTCTCCCGAAGGCAAATAGAGGATCAGCAACAAATTGAGCAAAAAGAAAAAAATGTTTGGGATCACCCTGTAAAAAAATAATGTTTGAAATGCCTTGTAGCTGTAGCATATGATTATGAGGCTTTTTTTACTCATCTGTGTTCATTTTGATGAGAATAGCACGTATATTCATGGAGATATAAAGTTTTCTTTAAAAAATTCGAAAATTTTCCTAAGTTTTTTTGTTTTTAACATGCAGGGTTTTCAAACCAATGTAATTCGATTTTCAGGAAATTTGACAAACTACAATAGAGACAACACCCTGCAATCAGAATATAAAAATATTAAATATTTGATGAAATATGCGCATTTTTACTAAAAATGTTAACTGTGCATGCGCAAGAGTTACTAAAATGTCTTTTGCATAATTTATTAGCCAAATGTAAAGAGCTACTCTTATAAAAAGCCCATGCAAATATCGTGAAAATTCAGAAAGATATCGCCGATAGAATGAGTTGAGTGTCAGTTGCTCTCAAAAATAAACAAAACGATAAGGGGATTTCTCCAAATTTTTATTTTTGGACCGGACACCAGTATCAATTTCTCCTTACGCTGATATGAAGGCATATTGACTTCATATCACCGTAAGGAGAAGTTGATACTGGTGTCCTGTATAAAAATAAAAAATTTTATGCAAAGGATAGTAAACCATGAATGTCTACAGTGATCAGCAGTTTCATCATTATCTTTAATTTCAGGCTTGAATTTCTATAGTCTTATTTTTTACAGCATTCTGTAATTTTTTTGTTCGGTGTTTTCATCTTCAAAAACTTAATTCAGTAATTTAATTTGTTTTTCGAATTGTTTTTAAATTTTTGCTTATATTTTTTTTTAAATTAAAATAAAAAAAATTAATTTGTACCGTATGTTTTTATTTTTCAATAAATTGTCAGCAGATGGAGCCAAAAGTGTTGTTTGCTTCTTAGGCGCATTGGGCAGTCATGAGTGTCCAATTTCATCATTCTGAAACGTCTCCGAAGCCCAAAATTACAGGCAGTAAAACCTCCCAGATTTTATGCTCCTAGTGAAGTGGTCTCGGAGGTGTAGTTAAATTTGAGTGTGGTACATCAATAATCTCTCCCATACTATAGACCTCAATCCTGGGCCTCCTTTTTGGTAATTTAGCATTTTGCCTCCTTTTTGGTAATTTAGCATTTTGTCTCTACGGTATTTATAAAGTTTTCAGTTTCAATCATGGATGTGTACTGTGCGTTCGATATCGAAGCTTTTATCAAAAACAAAGAATCTGAGATCGCAACGCAGTGAACCTTTTGCAACCAACGTAAATGCTACTGTTCCGGACCACAAAACCATATGATTTGAGGACCACACGTTCGGATTTAAAACGAAAACTATCTGGAAGACATCAAATTGTAATTTCCGAAATGCTTCAAGCATACACTTGCTTTTGCTTTAGGTTTCTGATCGAAATGTCAGGAGAGTTTTATACACCAACTTTAAGAAGTGCATTCAAGTTCTAAGAACTAACTTATTTTGAATAAAATATGGAATCTAGAAAGCTGAAACTGCCATCGCTTCTTAACTAAGTCAAATTCTGGCCGTCCATATTTTTGACAAGCATACAGGGTGCGTAAGGTATTTGAGGACAGATTCACGTCAAGAAAGAAAACAGAGATATAAGTCGAGATAATAGGCATATTCGGCAGCTCAGATCTGACTGAATCTGAGGCACGAAGCGTTCGGCAACTGATTCTGACTGACTGACTGCGCAGAAAACGTGTTCGGCAGAGGACTTGTGACAGATTAAATCTAGTCAGAATCGTGGCGTTTGGTCAGTCGAAAAATTCTTGACTGAGGAAGTCAGAAAATTAATCCATGACGTAGCCTCTCTTCTGTCCACCGTAGCAGGGGTCAAGGATAATAAAAGATTAAGGAAAAAACGGGTTTTTCCTCTTAATCTGTATTTTCAAAAGGGTGTACCGCGGCACAGCTATGCATTGTGAAATTGCATGACCTTGCCGCGAAAAAAAATTAAGAAAATATAAACATAATTAAGGTGTGCTACGAACAAATAAAAGTTTGAGAACCCCTGCACAAATAAAAGTCATGCGATCGTTTCGATACGAAAACTTTTACCTCTTACTACAAGACAATGATTATATTTTTATTCCGATAGAATTAAAAATATTTCGTTTTATTCGCTCTCGAAAATGGCAACAGCTGCTGATAGTAGCCTTATTGTCGTTAACGCTGTTTCAATGGGCTCAGGACAGTGAGAATTTTATTAACAATTGTAATTGTCATGTTTATTTTCAAATTAACCACTTTAGGTTGCTCCATGAACTATCTAATGATCTATTCTGCAGGTCGATCGCTTCAGTCTTCAAGTCAGTCAGGTTTTGCGTTCGGCACTTCGACTCAGATCAGTTCAGATGCAAGTCAGAAAATCGTCATAGGTCACATGACCTAGTCAGATCTGACTCAGTCAGATTTGGGTTGCCGAATATGCCTAGTAACTTTATTATCGAAATATACCATGAGCAAACTCAAGAAACCTTCTTGTTATATGGCTATTCAATGAATCCGCCTTCAGCTTCTATAACTGCTTCAATGCGAGATCGAAACCGTCGACATGCGCGAATCAAATGGTCATGATTCATATTGGTCATTACTCGAACAATGGCAGCTTTCAATTCATCTTTGAT
>JAHWFO010004243.1:3105441-3151249 GCA_023313115.1 Rhysida immarginata | reverse complement strand
TCATCTTTGATGTTTTGGGGGTGTTCATTGACCTCTCTCTCCACAACGCTTCATACGTAGTAGTCCAACGGATTCAGGTCAGGGGAGTTAGGAGGCCAAAGGTTAGGGGTTACGTGATCATGGAAATTGTCGGGCATCCATTCTTATGTCATGCGAGACTTTCCCGTGTTTTGTCTGACATAAACTGACCTCTTCGCCTAACACACGAGTGATATCTGATGTTTTCATGGACAACATTTCTGATTGTTCCTTCCGACACATGGAGATCTTTGGCAAGTGACCTCATGGATGTTCTGGGATTGTCATCGATGGCCTGCTGCATTTGCTGAATAAATTCAGGTGTTCTGATGATGCCAGAGCATGAGGCATGCTTTTTACGCTTTGCTACTGCTGCAACATTGCCATCTTCGGTCTCCAACTCCTTCCGCACTTTGTGGACGAATGATCTTGCGACCTTTAGAAATCGTGATATCTCTAAATCGCTGTGCTCTGCCTTTATTGCCACGATTACTGCATGTCTCTTCATGATTTGTGTTACTTGATGGTCCGCCATTTTGCTTTCCGGAAACGGAAAGGACATACAATTTACTGTAGTGCAGCCGTAGCCAAACGAAAGTGTGTCCTCAAATACCTTACGCACTCTGTATATGATTGCATGACCGCCATAAAAACTTCTTTAGCGGGTCTGTTTCCTGCTCATCGGATTGCCTCGTTCAGAATTTCTTTGAGACAAATTTGAAGTGGTTCTACATGCTCTATACCACTGGAAACTCGCACCTAGCGATTTTTGGCTTTGTCCAACTAAACTGAACTGAAGGCTGATAAGTGCAGAGAATAGCAGTATCGCCGGAAATAACCCACCGGTCATAGGAAAAATGTCCCTCCTACGCTATTATAAACGATATTCAGATGGCAACAATATCGAAAAAAATAGGAGGTATCTCACAACAATATGCACGGACCAACAAATCAAGGCAAAATTCTTGCTAACAATCGGTTGTTTGTGTTTCTGTGTTGCGTCAACAAGGGCTGATATTACGAGGGGAGATCAAAAATTAAGTTGCACTTCCACGGTATGGCCATTTATTACACCACCTACAAAAGCAACACGGCTATAGCAGCATACAATGTAGGTTCACTTTTCCACATAGTCCCCAAGAGACCCTAAACATTTATCCGAACGATCAACCAACTTTTCGATTCCGGATGCATAGAAAAAATCTCCTCTAGCGTTTTTGTGACAGCCGCTTTCACCTCCTTATCGTTTCGAAACTCGTTGCCCTCTGCGGAATACCGTTGCAAAAATGCCAGTCAGGATTCGAAACGTTGTCCCTTGTGAGCATCGGTTAGAACACGTGGGACCCATCTTTGACACAGCTTACGATATCCAAGATCCCCGTGAACAATGGAGAACACACTGCCATACGAAATGTTCAGCATGCTGGCAATTTCCACCAGTTTTATGCGCCGATTCTCTCTAATGATCGCATCCAAACGGTCAACAGTTGCAATGGTACGGGACGTTGCGGGCCTGCCTACGCGATCTTCGTCTGTGATATCCGTGCGTCCTGCTTCAAATTGTTGACACCACTTTACAATTCCTTGCCGGGAAATTGCACGCTCTCCATATACAGCAGTGATTTCACGATCAATGTCCGTGCAATTCACCCATTTGGTCCATAGAAATCGGATTGCTGCTCGCACCTCAAGTTTGGAGTGGACATCCAGTTGACGCGCCATTGCTTTTAGCCTGCTAGTCACACAAAACACGACGGGAAACCACAGCAACCGTCCTATCCGACGTCTGCGCAGTTAATGTCCCTTTCTCCGCTTTGCCCAAGATTGCGACACACAGTGCGCTCCTGCAGTGAGTTAGTGCAACTTACTTTTTGATCTCCCCTCGTAAATGCTTGCTTTAAGGAGGTTTTTAATTTTAAGGGGATTAATAATAATAAGGACGGCTCAAGTTAGGCGGATGCCCCAAGGAGTAAAAATTTTGGGGCCCTTAAACTGAAGTTAGGAGCCTCAATTTTGGAGCCCTCAAAATTTACTTCTATTTGATTTTAATAATTAAAGCTTCCTTCCATAAAATAAATTAACTTACTTTCAATTACTTAATTAATTTATCGTTAAACGATAATTTTGTTTATTTTTTATAACATTCGGGTACCTATGCTATCCCTGGACCCCATGCGGCCGCTTAGTTTCTAACCGTTAAACCCGCCACTGTCTATATCTATAACATCGGTTGTCTGTTTGTGATTGTAAATGAGAAATAGTGAAAAGGCGGCAGAGAAAGCAGTCCCTTCGCTCGGTGCTGTATCGGTTTCGCCCACGCACTGTTTTGTTTCAAGTGATGAATGCCCAAGTTTGGCTTCCAGATATCGAAAGCAAAGTGCGAATGCAACAATAGATTATCAATTAGTGAATAACCCAGCTCAGATTGTTGGAATTGCAGAGCACACAGACACAAACGATGGAAAAATGGAATTAGATAAGTCTAATAAATAATATTATCAGAAAATGGAAAATTAATCAAATATTATTTATTAGAAACAAACGATCATGTACATCCATGAAGAAAAAAACCAAGCCCCATAGAAGGAACTGAAGCCGGCTATCGAGCACCAGATGAAGAGTAGTCGGCCACGCTTCAGCGCAGTTTTCGAAATCGTGCGAATTTTCAGCAAGTGGCCAACACCCGAGTTAATGTAGTTGCATCGGAGTAGATGCATTAAATCGAAACTCTCCTTACATGCAAGATAGCCATTGCTCTAAAACATATCCTAGCACCCTAGTAGAGCAAATAACGGGTGAATATGGGTATCCATTGTATCGTCGAAGTTCACCACATTAGTTCACATCTCAAGTATGATTACGTTGCCAAGAAATTATTTAGGCTAGGGATGTCATTCGCGTGGAATTTTGGAATTGTTGAATATTTAGATGAACAAATGATTTTTTTAAAGTCAATTTTTTATGATTTCTTATTCTATATCGGTTATTAGTAAGTTTAGAATAAGTCCATCTGCAGTAATGAACGATACTTTTTTAAATAAGGGCATTTACCATAAATATTTCAAATTATTATATCTTCTCTTCCCATGGGCCGACTGTGGTAAAACAAAGCCTACATGTTGCCACAAGCTCTTCCAAACTCAAGTATGCGGCGAGCGAAATAGGAGAACTACAACCACAGCCAAGGCTGAAGAAACGTCAGATCAAAGTATTGTTTTAATAGGAGCTTTAGCATAAAAGCTACTTATAAGAATGCGCTCTTGGCTGTACGTTTATCCGGCCGTCCGCCATTTGCACGATAACTTGAAAACGGATTAACTTTTTCAAATTCTGTTTTCAGAAATATGACCATCAATGTCTTAGCTTGGCCGTATCAACTTTTCAGAATTTTTCGTGGACCCCTTCAAGCCGAATTCACGTGCTAAAACAGTGAGTGTAAAGAATATCAAGCTAATGGCATGTCATATAACAATCGATTTATCAAGAAGGAATACATTGTTACTTTCTGTTAATCTTTTAAGCATTACTGACATCGGCGCGCGCACGTGAAATCGCTTTGTCGACGCACGATTGCTCAAGTGCTCATAATCTATAAGCTTATTATTAAGTAGCAGAAAAATGGAGCTACTTATTGGTTTCATTTTACACACGGTTTGAATCACCCTTCGTCATTTCTACATTTTTTGAAGTAGAAGGTTGAAATTCGGAATGTAGCTTACTATGGGCATGCCCATCTGCACTATTTAGTTTGGTTTTGATTGGTACAATGGGATCGGAATTACGGGGGTGGGATTCAGGGAGGGCAACATATCTGTGTGCTATTTAGGTACGTAAAGCCATGAAATTCGGTATCCAGATTCCTCTAGGCAAGATCTACAGTACTATAAAGTTTAGGCCCAATTGTTCCAGGGGGCCGGATTTGCGGGGGTGGCAGTCACTTGGTCCTTAGAACTATTGCAACAAATGGCATGTTATATATCATACGTTCGGAAATGATGAAAAAGGAAAGAAGATACGAGGTTTTTTTACATTTCATAAATATGTCATTCGAGAAAATCAATTTTCTTGATTAAAAAACTTGGGGAGAGGTAAAAAGTTTAGATAAAGGGGTAAAAATAGATGACCGGATATGCCACTTGCCTTCCCCTACTGGGGGAGGGGGGGGTAATTTCTTTTTAATAAATGTATAAATGTATTTCTGCTTCACTGCTAAAGCTCCTCCTTGGAATGTTTACAAGATCTTATTTTCATTCTATTCCTTCCTCTTTCGAAACCGTATGCATTATTCTACACATATGGAGAAGTCGGATAGAATCTCAGATTTAAGAAAACATAGAACTGCTACTGTAGAAGGCCATAGTTAGAGAGCGCCATGTATTGGGAACATTTTAAAAGAATTCTTTTCCGTTTTTCAATATGATTTTTACTGTATTAATTCTAAACTTTTTTCATTTTTACTGTATATTCGCATTCAGATATTGCAAAATTTCATGAAAAAGGAGCCCGAGCAACGCCGGATATATCAGCTAGTTTTAAATAAATCTTAGATTGTCCAATTAATTTTTTTTCTCCATGTGTTTATTTGAAAGAAATTTATAAAAAAATTTAAAACTAAATATACGAGAAATTTAATCTCACAAATAAACGAGATTCTTGGAAAATTAAATAGCTGCTTACCAAAAACGTTCTTGAACAGGCAAGTTAAATTTTTCACTTGTGATATTAAACTATACGAGATTAAAAATCTAATTCCTTTAGTAATCGAAATATTTTTATGAAAATTTTCCTATTAAAGAACTTCTTCATAATCATATCATTAAAATAAGCATAAGCCTGCTTTTTTAAAATATTAATCTGAAAGCTTTTGTTTATTTTCCATTTAACAAATTCCAGATAATTCTAAATTTTAAAAAAAATAACAGTCGATTCTCTTTCGTGTTGTTAATTAGTTATTGCTTTCAATGCTTGCAGGATTTTATCACCATCATTAAAAGCTTCCATATAATTACACTTTCTCCATTCAATCATACGTAATCGGAGCTATCAGCCAATACGTATTCGATGTTCAATTGCAGTAATTAATGAAGTGACCTTTAGGCAGGTTCTGCTTATGTCATGATTGATAACCTGGAAAGTCCATTGCACCTGCAAAGAATCACACAAGCGCTAATGTTGCGTTTAAAAAGAGATAATGATTTGGTTTCATAATTAGTGACCATATTTAACAATATCATGTGTGTTGAATTAGTTAATATTGATATTTGTTCACAACAAGGTTAGATTATTCCATTAGAATCACGAAATTGGATTCTAGAGGTTCGAGAATTGGAATTTATTTATTTTTTTTAGAATTCAGCTTTTTTATTTTGGAAATTGTGAAAGTTACTTTTTTATTGACTATAAAAGAAATCTTCATAGTTGCATATATGAAGTTGATAGTATTCCAGATGTTTTAACCGCTCCAATTCCATATCAGCAAAGAGAATAAAATAAATCAATAATGCCTAATTAAGCCGAGAGAAATAAAAATAAGTGAACTTCGTATTTCATGAAGAAGAAATTAATAAACTGAAGATTATATTTCAATTTATTAATGAAACCACTTTTCCACAATTAAATTTTTATTATGGACTCAAAATAATACAATGCAAACTTTACTATGCAGTTTAATTGTGAAAACGTGATTTCATTTATTTTTATTTCTCGCTTTATGATATCCACAATTTGTGTGTAATATCTGTTAAATAATGCCAAAGTAGCTTTAGTCTGTTATTGATCTTTATATTGTAGTAATCTTCCAAAATTCGAAAAAAAGAAAATTAATATTGGTTTGATATTGGGAGAAATCATTCTAGATCCTGATATTATCTTCAGTAAATAAAATGGAAGAAGGTTGTATCTGTTTTAACTGACGAAGATCGTTTTATTAAACATTTTAGCGCTTGTGTGACATTCGCCCAGAAGAAATCATAAAGTTACTGTTAGGCAGATTTGCTGATTTAACATTTGTTTATATCAGTTTTAAGAATAAGCAAATACATTATTTTTCTATATAATCCTCGTGGTTTGCAACACATTTGGCCAATTTGTCAACAAGGGTTGGTATTCCCACCATTTTAGGTTGAGTCTCGAATGCACCTCATGATCTGAAATCTTTGTCATCAGGGTGAGGCACTTATCTTGAGACAACTGAATATCTCGGAAACTAAGCATTGTACGAAAAAATGTCCAAAATCAAAACTGAATTATTTCGCGGGGGAAATTCATTAGTTTAAAAATTACCCCCCCTCATGTGAGGGGGAGCTGGGGGGAGGGGGTAACTTTGAAATCTTAAATAGGAACCCCTATTTTAATGGCATATTCAGATTGTACACAATATTCGAGAAATGTTTTAGTCTTGGTGTTTTTTCAATTGATCCAACCGTTTAGGAGATGGAGGCCCTGAAAGTGTGGAACTTTTAAAGTTTTGAACCCAATTTTATCGATGTAGACAAAGAGATAGAGAGTGGGTCTTACAGACCATTCCTATTTTACTTTTTAATGGTCTTTAAGAATCCCAAGTCAGATTTTCAAAAATCCAATATTTTTCAATACAAACGCATACACTCTTGTCTCCATAGGACTGCTGCCCCCTAAAAAATTGTGCACTAAAAAATTTTGAATTTTTGAAATTCTGACTTCGAATTCTTAAAGACGATTAAAAAGTAGAATAGAATGTCTGTAAGACCCACTCTCTATCTCTTTGTCTTCATCGATAAAATTTGGTTCAGAACTTTAAAAGTTCCACACTTTCAGGGCCTCTATCTCCTAAACGGTTGGATCAATCGAAAAAACACCAAGAATAAAACATTTCTCGAATATTGTGTACAATCTGAATATACCATTAAAATAGTGGTTCCTCTTTAAGTTTTCAAAGTTACCCCCTCCCCCAGCCACCCTCACAAGGGGGGGGGGGTAATTTTTTAACTAATGAATTTCCCCCGCGAAATAATTCAATTTTTATTTTGGACATTTTTTTGTACAATGCTTAGTTTCCGAGATATTCAGTTGTCTCAAGATAAATGCCTCAAGCTATTCATAAATTACACAAAAATTATGCAAAAAATTTACTAAAATACGCTGAATTTAGCGGATTTAATTTCAGTATGGCTATTGAATTCAATTTATTTTAGCGGATTTTTACCGGGAAAAATTTTTTAGAGTTGGCAACACTAGTCTCTGCGTTCAAGAAACGCGTCAATTTGAGACGATTTTTTAGCGATATAATAGCAATTTTATGTACCTGTTTTTTATCTTTCAAGCGAAGTGTTTAAAACAACACTATATTATAGCATACCAAATCAACAATGAAAGGTATGAGCAATCGTGAACGTTTCACGTGATTTGTGCATTTGCATGCGGCATCCGTTGGATTTTTTAGACACGGTCTTCGTTTCCAGTTATTGTTGTTGTTGCTTCAGGGATGAACAGCAAAAAAGACAGCAAAACAAACAATGACGCCACAATTTGCTTTACGCTGGCGAAAATGCCATTCTTCATAATGGGAGAGATATTCGGGAAACATTGCCGCCTTCTTCCGTGTCTAACCTAACCTAACCTAACACGAAGAAGGCGGGAATGAATACCGAAACCGGTTGGTTTCTATCCAATTATGTCGTACTACAAAGCTACAATTAATTTTGAAGGAAGATATTCCTGTAATTTCATATTTCTAGGTCTAGGAGGGTTGGGCTGGGCGTTGATGAGTCAATCATCAGGACATTGTATAGTTTAACACGTTATAATTAATCATGTCTACCACTAGCGAGAAATCGTTGAGGTTTTGCGTTTCGATTCTGTACACCAAAGGAGAAAAACTTTTGCTTACTATAATGGTCATGATGACTGAGGATGCAACTATATTGACCATATTCAGTGAGCATGGTAATAAACTAGCCGTTCCATATTAATATATATTTAAATTAGTACTTAATGATTTATAGAGCGGCTCCATGGTTATTAACAATTCGTAGATTAGTCGTGTCAAAGGAAAGTATTTCTCTACGTTTGAAATTATTTTCAATATCCGGCGGCATATGACATTTTTGTCCTATCGTTCCTTCCTCTTTATTGAAAATCTCTTCTTTTATTTGGCAACTGTAATTAATTATTTTAATTATGCAAGAGTTAATGGGAAAGACGTCGAAAAGGGGCTCTGTTGTTGCCTCTGATCGTAATTTATTTTATGGGAATCGAAGGCTTCAAATTAAAGATAAATTTGCTTCAAGTTTCTGATCTAACGTCTGCAATATGGTTTCATTCCCCTTCTGATTATCCTTCACTCTTATTCATCTTGTTATGAACCCAGATTCTCCTTCCCCATTATTATTTCCTTATTGAAATGGGAGCATTACTATAAAAAAGGTGATTTATATTTTAAATCCACGTCACTTTTTTTTTATTTTAATTTATTTCACTTTAACTCTCGTGCTTCATGAATTACTTCTCAGCCTTCGTTCTTCTCTCCAGTGCAGGAAAAACAAAAATAAAAAAGAAATTACATAGAGGTGCGAAGTACTGGCAGCCGGCCATTACACTCTAATAGCGGTACTTCATTTAGGAAGGTCGATGATATTTCTTGGGGTACGAAGGAGAAGAACCATCTTCTTTTTTCTTATCTCGGTTTACACTAAGGCTCATTTTGCCACGATCATCTCTCGATATAACCTCCTCATTTTTTCTTCTATTTTCCCCACCCCTATCTCGCTTCTTCCGTTTTTGTTATAACCTCTTTCTTTTCTTCTTCTTCTTCGTCTTCTCCATTTTTCTTTCCATCCATTTAACTAGTAACCGGTAACATTCCATCTGGCTACAGCAGACGGGCTTCAACCCACGAAGATTGACTTAAGGTTCGCTGGAAGTGGTAAAAACACTCCGGCTTGAAAGCTCCTCGCCTAATGATTCCTCCGTTATAAAAGGCTTCGTGCCAGGGGCTCTGGGATTAAAAGTTTACGGCACAAGCTTCTTCGTTTTCACATCGTAAGTAGTTCGTTGAGTGTATTAAACCATTAATAACGATGGCATCATCGCCGTCATCATTAGCATCATCAAACGAATCCTTTCGCTTCAACTTAGGCAGAAATTTTGCCGCGATAAATATGTTGATTACCGACGTCGAGAAAAGTTGTTTTTTTCCTTCTTACTTTCATTCAGCACGAAAAAAAAATTAAAACGACGAAAATAGGAAACTGAACATTTTTAAGAAACTTGAAAATATGTAAGTTTTTCTTTGAGACTAGTCGGGGATTATTTTATCGAAAGCAAATATTTAACGACGATAACGAAGCTATGTTAATGCAGTCGTTCAGTTACAGAAGTAAAACAAAACTTTTTGAAAGGTTATTAGCCTTTCTTATCCGCCTACCCTTCTTTTCAGTCTTGCCAAATTGTTTTCTCAACTGCGATTTCCCGAAAACCCTTATTTTCGGGTTATTTAATCATAAATTAGCTTATTTGTAATAAAAATAAAATCCTTCCACAAAAGACGTGAATACTCGATATGTCGAAATGAATAAGGCATCATTTGTTCCTCTCTTAATTTTTTCTTTTGAAAATTGTTGTTATTTGCTTCATTGTGGTTGGCTGTTAGGATTTGGAAAGTGTGATGCTGCCTTTCTTGCCCCTTTAAGGGGTTTCATGCTGCACTTTATAGTGTTTTCCCTGTTTTTCATTATTCAGTATGCCTATATACAGTGAATATCCTAGAAGGTAGCCGTTTGGAAATAATCAAATCCTTCCTCGAATTCATCCCGAATCATTCAAGGTTCAAATTCAACTCGGTAGACCACTTTGCTTCTATTTATTAGAATTAACACTCCAAAGGTGGCGCGCGGTCTCAGGGACCGCATCACTACATTTTTGTGAATATCTTCTCATGAATTTAAAAGAAACAAATGACCACTTTTGTATTCTCTCACTTGGACTCTTCTAGAAGTCAGTATGTCATAATCCACGATTTATTCCCTAGATTCACATATATAGGCCGTGCGGTCTCAGGAACCGGGCGCCACCAACTTCGTTACTAAAATAAATTGGTGTAATAATCATTTTTTAAAATTTCTTTTTAATTTTTTATTACCTAAACATATTCTCCAGTTAATTTCCAATATATTTTCTACTTAGAAACTTTTATTAAAAAACTTTTATTATTATTGGAGCGAAACGCAAATAATAATGCAAATATACTAATACTGTTTTCTGAATTTCAAGAGCAATAAACTCTTCTGTAAATTTAATTTCATATAAATTTAACCTCCGTTTATAGTAGTTTTGAATAAAATACTTTTAAATATCGAGAAAAATTATTTTATAGTTTTTTTATAATAAAAAATAGGCATTTTTATCCTCTGAGAAATGATTGATAGTATTCATTTTTATAATGGTTTTCTTTTATGTAGGAAAGTATATATGTATGAAAAGTAAAAATAGTGCAAAGTATCAATTTTCAACTATTTTATTTTTATAAACGCCTTTCCTGAAATATTCATGTTTAATTTTGACGGAAAAAGAAGGGTTTTTAAATTTCTTTCTAAAAGTTGCGTGTTTTAGATAATATTGAAAAGCTTTTTGAGGTTTTCTATTAATAATGAGGTAATTTAAGTGAGAGATAAAAAATATTCATGAATTTCATTTTTGAACTTAAAAAAAAAAAGTAGTTTCAAAATGCGGTCTCTCAGACCGCGCGTAACCAACCGTGTTACAAACACCCGCGCCACCTCTGGAGTGTTAAGTTGCAACTACTTTTTACATCTTTTCAGCAGACGAAATTCCGCTATCCTCCGAGATCGTTTTCATTCTGCAACGGTCATAGGGAAACATAGACAAAAATCGGTTCTTAAAAATGAAACTTGTTTAAAGATCTGTAATGCTATTTTTAAATTGAATGGTATTATTTGACTGGCGGCAAATACAAGGTCTTGCCATTTGTGATATAGTCTAATAAATGTTAACTCATTACTATAAACGAAAAATAAGTGTAAGACTCCTCTGACCCAATCTACAAGCCACTGATATATTGGGTCGTTTCATATAATTATTGTCCGATAGAGTAAAGGTATAATGTCAAATAAAAACCAGCGCCACAATACATGAACTCAGTGCCATTCTTCTATCTGGCAGCTATAGGCAAGGTTAAAAATTCTAGATACCGTATTTGGGTTCCACACGAACTCGCCGAGCAGCAGCAGATAGGGCATCTGGAAACATGAATTGCCTCTAAAGACGTGGGCCGCATCGCTTTCTTACACTTGATGAAAAATGGGTGTTTATGACAACAATAAAATGAACAGCGCATAGACTTAATAAAGAGGAACCACCGAAACAAATTCTCCAACCTCTAGGATGGAACACCACGATATACACTGAAGAGACAAAAAATTATGACCACATAGGTGAATGAACTCGTCTGGATCACGTGGAGGGCACGTAATTAAGTGGGAATAGTATTTAACTGCTGCTGGAGAAGGTAAGGAATCAGTCTTGCACTTAATTTTGCGAGTGATGGGAAAGGCTGCTGATCTAAGCGAATTTGATAGAGGGCAGATTGTAGTGACCCGAAGACTCGGAACGAGTATCTCCGAACTGCACGACTGGTAGATTGTTCACGATCTGACGTTGTTAGTATTTATGCAAAGTGGATAATGACGGTGAAACTAGCAGTAGACGCCAAGGTGCTAGACGCCCACGCGTCATCAGAGAAAAAGGACGTCGGAGACTGTCCCGCTTGGTAAAGCAAGATTGGCGCCAGACAGTGGCTCAGCTGACAGCCCAATGCAATGCAGGCCCAAGTGCAAGTGTTTCGGAACACACAGTTCAGTCGACACTTGTATATGGGACTGCGCGTCATTCGACCAAGCGTCATTGTGAACTACGTCTACAGTGGGCCCGGGAACATCGAGACTGGACCATGGATAAGTGGAAGAGAGTTGCCTAGTCAGATGAATGACGATTTCTTATTCATCATGTCGATGGTCGTGACAGGGTACGCCGACTTCTAGGCGGACAGTTGCTTCCCCCCAGTACAGCAGGCCATACGCAGGCTGGTCGTGGCGGTATTATGCTTTGGGGGAAGTTCTCATGGGCGGCTCTGGGACTCGTAGTTGTGGTAGAACGGACTATGAAAGCTGCGGACCAGTGCGGATCATTGCGGATCAATTGCACCCTTACATGGCGCCTGTCTTCCCAACTGGAAATGAAATCTTCCAGCAGGACAACGCCCCATGTCACAAGGCTCGAATTGTGTTGGAGTGGTTCGAGGAGCATAAGGATGAATTCCAATTAATGTCATGGCCAACTAACTCTTAATCCGATAGAGCACATTTGGGATGTCATGGAGCGGCAGCTCAGAGCTCAAACATCACCATGTCAGACCGCTGCTTAGACATTTGGTACAACCTGTCTCCAGTCATCTACCAAGAACTTGTGGCATCCATGCTAAGACGAGTTGCAGCTGTTTTGCAGGCCAAAGGTGGCGCAACGCGTTATTGAGTAGGTAGTCATAATGTTTTGGCTCTTCAGTGTATGTCTATTGGTAGCATGAAGAAACTCAAAACTGATTTTCTATTTACAAGGATCGTTCAAGGTTGACCAAGATTTTTATTTCTAGATAGGAAATATACATACATAGAAGTACCAATCTATGTCAAGTTTTCAATGAATTCCCCCTGAACAGCCAGAGATGGTGGTCATTGTTGTGGGTGGTCCCTGATGCCTTTTGCGTAGAAAGAAGTAGGTTGGTGTCGTAACCACTGCAGGACAGCGTTCTTGAGTTCCTCATTTGTTTGGAAATGCGTCCCGCCCAAATGCACTTTAAGAGACCCAAAACAAGTGAAAATCACTTGGGGCTAAATCAAGACTGTGTGGTAAAACCTCCCAGTGCATGTTGGCCAATGTTTGAATATGACCTGGCGTTGTCATAGAGAAGAATGACATGTTTTCGACAAGATTTCAGGTCTTTTCTTCCGAATGGCCTCACGCTCAGCATCGTGAAGAAGTGTTGAATAATATTGGGAATTAATTGTGGCACCCTTCTCCAAAAAATTCACTTGTGTAGCATCCTTCATGTCCCAGAAGACAATTCCCAAAATCTTACTGGCAGACGGCAGCGCTTTGCTTCTTTATTGGGCGAAGGGAACCCTTATGCCGCCACTCCATGAGGATTCATTTTGTCTCAGGGGTGAAGTAATGCATCTATGTTTTGTCAAACGTGGTGATGAATTCCAGAATGCATCTCCATCGTTTCGAAAGCGGTTCACAGATCAACCTGCGTTCCGCCTGCTGATCGAATATCAAATGTCGGGACACTCATCTTGCACTAACCTAATGGAAGAGTAAATGCTTTTGAATGATTGTCTCCACACTGCCAACACTGATATTGACTGTACAAGCTAGGCCACGCACAGTTATTCGCCGATCTTAAAGGATATGCTACTCAACATGCGCGATATTCACCGATTACAGTTGGGCAAACGTGTCCGTGCGGTGTATTTGCTATCAATTTCCGCCCTTCACTGAAGTGTTGACCGTGACGTGTTTCTTCACCATACTTTGCTTGGAGTCAATGCCAAATTTCAGCAAGTTTCATCTTCTATTTCACATTATATAACAGATACTCCTCGAGCATCGCCATCTTCAAAATTAACTTAAAAAAATTATTTCTCTAATTCTTTAACTTAATCTCCCCTTTTCTTTTTCTTTTTCTTTTTACTTCATTTTATTGTTCTTTCTTTTCTGTTTTTTTTCTGTTTTCAAATTGTTTAAACCAATTAGTAGTTTTTGTTTATCAGTTACCCATCTAGGGACCTACCTTGTCGGGATCAGAATGTCACACGAAGCAAGTAGCCATGGTAGCTGCGAATGATGGTTGTTACTTTGAGAGACTGATTGGAGTTACACATTTTTTCATTACTAAGAGTTTTTTATTTTTAGCAACAATTAAAATAATTTTGCTTTGGGTTATAACTTGTGGAACTTGTGTAATTTGCTTTTAGATGTTTTCAGAGAAATTGTAATTAGGAGAAGGAAAATCCCTGAGGCTATTATTATGCATTTTTTCTATAAAATTATACGGAATCGAGTATTTTTTACAAGTGCGGATTAATAAATTATTTATAAGCAAGAAAGGGGATTTCTATTTTTCATTTTGAAAATTTAAGGATGTGGATGTATGAAAAAAAAAGAAAAAAAAATATCCAAAGTGGGGGTGTATGTATGAAATAATTAAAAGTTATGTGCTAAGGAATTCTAACACATCGTCTAAGATCTAAATACGTCAAGAATTTTAAATAGAAAATTTCACAGTGCACCATAGACTGTAACATTCAGTGAATTTGAGATAAATGAAAAGTAATAAACTATAAAAATCATATTGATGGTTCAATGGAAACAGATCATTCGTTGTGGGGAAGTCAGGTAAATGTAAATTCTACATTTTTATGATTTAGTTTTTTTAAATTGGTTTTTGGAACTTTCGATAGATGGCGATGCTGCCGTCTTTGGCGCTGTGAAGGAACCAGAATTTCTGAATTTAAATTGATCTAAAATAAAGAAGGAAAGAAGCTCTAAGAGAAATAAGTAAAAAAAATAGCTGACTTTTATAAAAAAAAAATTATTGTTCATTTTAATCAAATTTTCCACATGTCTGATTCTTGAAGTAGTTTACATCAAATGAGAGTAGTAGCGTAGTTAGGTGCCCCGGGGTTCCCCTTCCCTCTCGCTCGAATAAAAAAAACACAGTACACATCAAACCTGGTAAAACAAAAGGTATAATCGACTTATAGCGGTGGTGGCAGTTATACGATGATGAAAACCCAGGCGCGAGACCCCAAAACTGAGTTTCAAACATACGCACAGTTTTGTTGTTGCTCCTTGAGGAGAAATAAGGAGCTTGTATTGTCAGCAAAAGTGCTTAATTTAATAAAACACATTTTAATGCAAGATTTCTTGATTTCGATGAAAACTAGACAGTTGAAAACTCTGAATAATTATTCGAGAAACTGACCTATTCGGGCGAAAGGCGACCAAGTGGCAACACTGATATACAAGGGAAAAATGAACTTGTGAAAAATAGGAAAGAAAATTCGAACCAGGAATCTTCGGCTCATGCCGCCGACGCGCTAACCAATTGCGCCACTGCGGACCTGGAAGCATGAGGCTATTTACATATCCTTTGGGCTTGGTTAGAGTAGTTGCGTAGTCCGCAGGCTGGGACCATCTTTCCTAAGGCGTAATATTCATTAAAGAATAGTTCAAGATGGGTCCGTGAGGTGTTTAATCATACCTTCGCGGACTTTCGCGCCTTAGGAAGGATAGTCCTAGCCTGCGGATTAGGTAACTACTCTAACCAAGCCCAAAGGACATCTATATAGCGGTCGGTGGCATGAGCGGAAGGTTCCTGGTTGGAATCAAGGCTGTGGAATTTTTTTCCTTATTTTTCCTCAATAATTTAACATATGAGGTAAGGTGTATGATTAAAAACTTCACGGACCCATCTTGAGTTATTCTTTAAATTTAAGATACCATCGCCCGTATTCAGCGCTCAATAATATGAAATTTGTATTCAACAATGGTCTTGGGTAAGAGCAAAAGCATGAGCGCTCATTCTGAATACGGGCCTATGTGTCTATTTCCAAAGTGAAACAATTAATCACACCATACCGAAGTTATTTTTTGTTTTTCTTTTAGCAAACTCTTCGATGACATTGTCGAAGTCTATTTCTTCAATATGGACGTATGTCGAAATCAGAAGAAATGAATGCATTTATACTGATATTATTAATTAAGAATAATTAGCGCTTAAACAGATATTATGCTAGCCGAGGCCAAGTCAAGAAGACTTAACTGCAAGGGTACACGATTCTTACTATTGTCTGAAATTTCCAACTGTAAGCAGCGCTTTCATGGGAAATTGTATCAGGCGTCACGTAATGCTTCTTCTATCTCGATAGAAAAACATTTTTTCTCAATGCAGTAGACAGAAAATGCCGCCCTTAAAAAGTATCGTCCGGGGCGGACCGTGAATTGTGTTGGAAAGAAACATGAAAGAAGCAATCTCCCGTTCCGTTAGTTGAGTGAACCATCACTACGATTTGATGATGCTACGTTTAAAACTTGATCTACATGTATTGACTGTTTATCAATTTTAGATTGCCAAAACGCATTAGATCCTCACGCGCATGTTGTTTGCATTGATTGCCTATAGCTGATACAATTATCTTTTAATATCTTTTCTCACATTGAGGGGTAAAGTAGCTTATTGTGTTTTGCTAAATTAATATATAAAATGAAATACAATTACGAGAATAAAACGAGTCAAATGGAATCCATTTTGATTCTTTATATTGGTATTTATGTTTTTAACTATTACCAATCATTAACTTTGAATGTTCGAAGAAGTCTTAAAATTCATCCATTCGTATAGTCTTAAAACTTGATGTTTATGCTCGCGAATAATCTCATTCATTTTCAAGTCAGTTCACTCGGTTCCCCCTAGTGTACTCCTTGGTCCCTGGTGAATGATGATAGCCGAAAAGCGCTTCCAGGTTCCCCTAGTGTACTGTCGAAAAGCGCTTCCAGGTTCAGGTTGTATTTTTCCTTAATTTTTGTTGTGGTGAAAGAGATTTTTATTTCTTTTATTTACTATTATCCACATACTTATTTTTTCCTGTTTTGTCATATTAGTACACATTCTGTTTACATTTGTGCCTTTATTCCGGGAAATTTTTCATTCATTTTATTTACTTGTGAATATCAATGGATGTGTTATCTACATTTTTCCCTTGATAACACAATGGATGTGTTATTCTATTTTTCGAAGAAGTTCTCGTTAGGAACTTAAAAAGCCAGTTGTTAGACTGCATCTGCACGAGAAAGGTGAGATTCCGGATTTCTCTCCGTGAAAATTTCTCGTGAAATCCACAGTTTCGAAATCCGGAAATAACTCCGCTGACCGCAACCTATCGATTACGAGACACCAATTTGGGAGTCATTTTTCACATAAATGAACTGCTTTAACAGCTACCATGATAACGTCAGATAAAATCCAACCACACTCACACACAAAGCTTTCCTTAATATAACGGAATCAAGTAACGTATTAAGCTATCGCTTTTGTCTTTTGATTTATTTCAGTTTATCGAATTAATAATTTCGCAGGGATGTAGATATTTTTTCCCCGAATGACAATTAAATCTTATTTGACGTTTAATTTCTAAACAGAAATCCTGCAAGTAAAATTTCGGATAATTTTCCAAACGTTAAATGGATCGGTGTTTGCCCATTGATATGCAGCGTTCCATTGTTAGAATGTGAATCGAAGTTAATCTCCATTAGCCAACATTTTCTGATGGGAAACAGAGAGCGCGGTGAATGTCCAGAGGCTTTGAATGCTGTTAAGCATCTCTCGTTCTTTATTTTTCCAATTTAAATTTGGAACTGCTGTGGTGTTAAACAAAACGAAAGCCTAATAATTATCGAGAGCATAAACATCGAATGTAAATTTATTGACTTTTTCGTTCCCTTTTGTAGATCGAATTTATGGTTATTATCTACAGCGATTACAGCGTGTTTGCGTTCGCTTCTGAATTACATAGAGAAAACGTAACACGATTGTCATGCTTAGTCAGTGAAAGATTAAAGAAGATAAATTAAGTTTAGAAATAGACTTTTAATAAATTTTATGATGCTGCGTCTCCCAAGAAGCATTTTCTCTATACACACCAGGAAAAAAAACAAAACATGCAATTTATAAAACAGAATAAAAAATAACTAACATAAATTTGCATAAAACATCAAATTGAGTCTAAAGTTAGTTGGTATTTAACCGCTTATACATCTCAGTGTTAGATGATTCATTTCTTGTTAAATTTATACTTATTTTGTAGAGAATTTTCTTATATCAGTTGCATTGATTTCGTTCAGCCGTTTTCATGTTTTCTAGCTAAGGATGTGCGAACTAGTCGAACAACACCAAAGCAGCATCGACCGCAGATGATCTCCAGAAACTAGCCCTTCCCAAAACACTGTCAATCGGCACCTCCACAAATTCGAGCTTGGAGAACTTGCCCATGAGTGGAATTCTACCTAGGCAAATCAATATCCGGACAAGGGAAATCAGTGGCTCTATCCCGGATGCCACCAGTTGTCAAACGAGAACGGTTCGAACAAAAGAACATGCTGCGTGTTTGTTGAAATTTCGAGGGAATGCTGCCCTTTGAGCTTGTTCTAGATGAACATGCTGTGATGAAGGCTCGCTACTCATCACTGCCCTCAATCAATCAGCACGAATTGAAGTGAGTGGTGCCATACAATTCGCTAGGTAACATCGGACAGGTGTTATTGACAATCAGTGAGTCTTGCCATACAATTTTATGTAAAAATATGTGTGCATATACACTGAGTGAGCATATTATTATGACCACCCTGTCAGTATCTCGTTGGGCCACCTTTTGCCTTTAATACTGAGGCGATTCTTCGTGGCATTGATTCCACGAGATGTTGGAAGGTGGTGGGAGGAATCTGACATCATGCCTGAAAGATAGCACTGTCTAGTTGTGCTAGACTGGATTGGACAATGGTGGATCCAGCCGTCTTATGGTTCGTTCGACTTCGTCCCACAAATGCTCAATTGGAGTGAGATCTGGGGATTGTGGGGGCCACCGAAGTAAGGTAAAGTCCCCCTCATGTTCCTGGAACCACTCCTGCACAATACGAGCTCTATGGCATGGCGCATTGTCTTGCTGAAAGTAGCCATCTTCATTGGGGTACGCCATCAACTTGACAGGGTGGACTTGATCGGCGACGATACGCAGATATGCTGTGCGATCCAGACGTTGTTCAACACTTATTAATGGACCCGACGCATGCCGGGAAAACATTCCCCAGACCATAATACTGCCCGCACCGGCCTGAAGGGTTGTACTCAAGCATGCGGGGTCCATGCTTTCGTGCTGTTTCCGCCAGATTCTCACGCGGCCGTCTGCATGATGCAACTGGAATCGTGACTCGTCAGACCACATGATTTATTTCCACTGCTCGATAGTCCAGTCCTTGTGCTCCTGACCGAATTGGAGTCGTTTCCGCTTGTTGGCTGCAGACAGGTCTTCGGCTTCCGTATCCCATGCGATGCGTTGTCGGCGGACAGTGCACTCAGAGACCGTTTTGGAGGACCCCTGATTAAAGTCAGCAGTGATTTGCTGCACAGTTGCCCTTCTGTTATCCTTTACCAGTCGTGACAGTCTCCGTTCTGTCCGATCAACCATCCGTGGCGGCCACAACGCGAACGTTCAGACCCTGTCTTCCGGCTAACCGTCCAGTCTTTAAATACTTTAACGACGGCTGCTCTTGAGCACCCCACGAATGCTGCTGTTTCGCTGATACTCGCTCCATAGCTCCGAGCACCTACAATCATCCGCGTTCGAAGGCTGTTAAATCGCGTCGTTTACCCATAGTTGAAGAATGGAACAAGTCTCCTGTTGTCGACGACACTCAGCTTCCCTTTTTATATTGGTCCGGCCCGCTAGCAACATTGTGGCGATGTCCGTGCGCGCATTTGCATAAACATGTCAGGTGTTCATAATAATATGCTCACTCAGGTACACCGCACTGCAACTATGATTTGACGAAAATTACTCTGGCGTTGAATCTCCCCTTGTTTTTAAACTAGCCTCTACTTTCCGATGAAGACTTTCCATTGTTCTTTCCACTATACTTTGGTAGAATTTTCTTCCATTTTTTTCCCCTGAAGGGCGTTGATGAATTGAGCGATGCAGCATAGCCCGTACTTATCGGGTTAGCTATCCTCTGGGCAGTCTAGTTCATCTTTTAGCCTTGTCTCTTCAAATTATTCCCGCAAATACCTTGCTTTGCGACAAAGAACACTGGCTTGTTAGTTTAGGGATGGTTCAGTCCCAAACTGTTGCCATAGTAACATGGTCATGGAGATGTTGGGTCCTGAGTTCCCTGTAATAATGCTGATTGTAGTAATAGTACCTCGGAAGTGGCTTTTCGGAACTCGGCAATTGTTTCAGACTTCCGATTGCATCATGTCACACGTGAAAAATTTGCATTCAATTTGATCCTTCTTAACAGTCAGTTTTGCGACACAACTGCTTTTCTTCGATTAGTGTAAAATCATAATCTGCTTTCATCACTTCTTTGTAAACAACCCAAACTTTGAGTTGAAATATCAATATTGCACTTCCTTTGAAAACTAGTAACTTTTGTGCATTTTTGTATCTTATGTTTAGAATATCGTTGTTAATTCTTATGGTTATGGGCTGTTTTTTCCAGAATAAACAAGTATCGATGTCGATTTCACATAGTGTTCGTGATGGTGTATATATTAAAACGTGTAAGCAGTTAATAAATGTCTACCATATCGCCATTTCCAGACCGTCTGTTCCTTATCCTGTTCCTGGTTTAGATGCAGACCTGTGAATGGAAAGAAATTACAATTATTTTGCAGAATTATATTTAACAATTTTGCTTAAATTGAATTCATTTTACATGTACACCTTTTTACTGTCGAGACTACACCGGCTTTCTTGATTGAAACGTTTTGATAAAGTTAAAATTACAAGTATGCAATAAACAAGCCTTTATAGCGAACGAATGGGCAATTAATTTCAAAAGGCGTGTTCAATTTTAGGTTTGATTATTACAACAAAAATCCACAACAAATCCTAACAAAATACTTAAAATACTCTAAATGGTAAGACAAGTTGAAACTGCGGGAAAATATTATTACCATTACGGTCATTTGCTTTTATCATCTGCTGTTAATTGATTAAAAGTTAATGTTTCTTAAAATTCGATATTATTGATGGCACGGCTTATGGGCATTTTTCTTTAGCCTCGTTTAACCAGTTGACGTTTATTTCCATTTGGCTAATAAACTAGGACATAAATCAGTGAGGTCAAATAGGAGTAATGAGTTATGTATAAAAATATCGTTAAAACTTATTAAGCGTTTCGAAATGAAGGTGAACTTTCAAGATAATCCCTAAATATGTTTTAAAACGCGATATGAAAATCGTAAATGGGAAATAGTGGTGATGTTGATGTCGATACCATCCGTATGAATGGAGACTGATATGTCGAGGCTTCTTTCCAAGATTTCGAGAGTTTTCTTAGGCGTTTGAAATCTGCTTTGGCCACATCTGTCTTCAAGCGGCCTGCTACTCTTGAAGGAAATGGTTAATGATTTCCCTCGAGTCACAATGTAATATGAAAAAAAACATCCTTCATAAAATCATATTGATCATATTTTAACCTCTGTAAAATTAAGAAATTAAATCTTCTATATATATAAAGAAGGATGTTTGTGGGTCTGTGCGTCTGTGGGTCTGTGGGTGGGTCTGTGTGTACGTTTTTTATACAAATCCACAGTTTTATTCCGATCTTGATGAAATTTCGCATACATGACCTTCAAAGCATGAGGAAGGTCACTGTCTACTTCGGATTTCGAAAAAATAATAATTATTGATAAAAAATCGATATTCATGGTTATGGCAGGGCATATTAATGAGAAATATCGCATGACCAACAATGCAAGACAAAGTTTTTGCAACAATGGTATCAACACGCAATTCACAAACACTCTGCACGGACCAACAATATATATCTCATGACCAACAATGCAAATAAAAGTTTGTGCAACAATATGTATCAACAATGGTTTCAACACGCAATTCACCAATAACAATGAGCTCAAAATGATGATGCAATATGGATAAGTTTCAATTTGTAACAATGCATAGAATTCCTGTTATTCAGGTTTTTCTTAGAAAAGAGAGTTCTTAGTACTTAACAATTTCTTGAAAATCTTTAAAAATGATCAGTAGCTGGAGATAATGAAGAGTTAGCAGACTATTGAGAAAGAGTGGAAAGACGACAGAGAAAGCAAACCTTTAGCTCCGTGCTGTATTGAGCAAATGGGAAGCAAGTAAATAGAAGAATTGGCGACCGCTATACTACCCAAAGTGATGAAAGGCCAAATTTTGCTTCAACACAGCGAGAGAAGAGTGGAAATTGCAACAACATCAAGTGTAGATCTGAAGTAAGATTATCTGAGTAAGAAATTATTGGAGCAGTCCATCCATTGTGAGCCTTTAAAAAGATTTTTTTCGAATTTTCATTAAGAATTTTTACTGTATTAATTCTAAGCATTTTCATGTGTTTATTTTTAAGATATTGCAAAATTTATTTTAATTTTTGAGATTGTTCTGTTTACATCCCAAGTGTAATAATCCCGGGCAACGCCGGGTACCTCTTCTAGTTTAGTCTAAAACACAAAGGATAACCAATTATCATTGGCAGTGCATCTTTAAAATGAAGAGAGGTAGTGACCCTATTTTTACCTATAATGCTATAACCTGATCTAACGTACTTTATTAGATTACTTTAAGCGAATTGAAAAATAAAACTGAAGCAAAACTGGCTTATACAACGTGTCCCAAAACTCAACGATAAGCTTGTACCTACGAATCAACCTCGTCATGATCATTCGGGAAAAAATAAGAAAAAAATTTTTTTTATTTTATTTTAAATATTAATTGACTTTTTATGAAAACAATAATATCTATAATTTTGTGGAATATCTATAATTTTGTGGTCACAGTAGAATAAATAAGGTACAAGGGGGGTCAAATTTCAAAGTTTTCATAAAAAGTCAATTAATATTTAAAATAAAATAAAAAAATTTTTTTCTTATTTTTTCCCGAATGATCATGACGAGGTTGATTCGTAGGTACAAGCTTATCGTTGAGTTTTGGGACACGTTGTATAAGGATTCTTTAAACTTCCAATTTGAGTTACCAAAGGGCTTAAACTACTTAACTTAGAGGATCGTATGAAAACGGACCATGATTCTATGATTTACATAAAAACCATCAACAAATTTAAGGAAACTGTTATTTATCAAAACAGCTGAATATGCCGCCGTTCAAACATGTGTAGCCACAGACGTCATGTCAGCAACCTGAGCGTAAATCATACAGTGAAAGTCAAACCTGCCCAAATCAATAGTGAAATCACGATATCATTTCGATCGTGGAACATACAGTTTGACTGAGGGCAAATTATCTTAACCAGATTGGTCTAGTATGATTACGGAAGAACTTCCAACGGCTGCACTGTTGTATTGAAACGTCCATAATGGCAGTTTTTCGGGAGCTTTATGCTCTCGATTACAAAGAGTGCACTGTTGTCATCCAGAGATCACTACTGCGATGCCAAAAATTGTCTGGCGCTTCCATTGACGGAACCACAAGCAACCAACGGTATCTGGTCACCGTGGACAATTATACACTTCAGTATGTTTCGTTGCGCTCCGATGACCAGAAATTTCCAGAACGAGGAAAGGTTAACCGGCGAGAGATAATAATCAGATCTAGAGCTTGTTATTCCTTTAGGAAAGCCGAGTCCAGCCAATCTCGTAGAAACCACGAAAAACTCATCGAGCAAAGATGTCTCATTAGATTCGATAAGGAGCAAGATTTTCAATGTGAACTTTTTTGAACTCTTGTATTACGTCTAGTAATCCACAAATCGAAGGTGTAGCTGGGTCGAAGAACATTAAGGCCTCCACATTCTGTTATTCGAGCCATAACGACGACATAATTTCTCCGGATGGTTATCGTGCCATTCAACGGGCAATCCCCCTTGTCCAGTGGTTGCAGAAACCAGCGTTTTTCGGAAAGACTATTGTGTGGCGTCTTCGGAAGGAGAGTCTTTATACACGGAAAACCAGGACAACTCTCCCATCGTGCAATAGCAGCGTAGTCACGTATGAAACTAGTGCTTCATGCGTATCGCATCGTCTTCTGATGGTGAGAGTAAGACTTTTTCTTCAATTGCAACTTGTTCTCACATTCTTAAAAATTAAGCCACAAGATTCCAATTCTTTGCTTTTCTAATGCTGGAATTTTATTTCTATTCATTGCATGTTTAGGAAAGCCACTAGTCGCGCTGTCATCCACATCGCAGAATTTCATTCGAATTCCAGTAATCCTCCCGCCAAAAGGATTACGCGACAGTAGCTGTGTCAGGAGAAAAATAGTACAAATATAGTTTTGTGTAATGTTCGAAATTACTCAGTTTCAAACTGTAATACTTATTGAACTTCATTTAATTTAGCTTTGTTATTGTAAAAGTCACGAGTTTTAATTGAATTATTTATAATTAAATGACTATATAATTTTTCAATGCCGGTCTTTGCAAATTAATCAATCTTTAACCTCACTCATCAAATTTACGTGACACCTGATCATTCTGGATTGATCTCAGAGTCCTGGCCTCAACCCAATAATGGAGATCTCTGGAATGAATTATTTGTAATACCTAACACCGTGTGCGAGCACGTAAGAGATATGCAGAAACACGTCATCAAGTTGTCAAGGAATTTAACGAATTGATCAAATTTCAGCAATTGATGCCTGAAATCCATAGCGGATACGATTGCGCTGCCTAAACTCTATCAGCGAGCGTCTCCTTTCGCTCTAGCAGGATTCTCTACCATGCTCCACGATATAGCCTTTCTGTAATTATAGCTCTGCAAGTTATCAGTGTAAAAAGAACTTTAACATCTGTTATCAAATTCTCTTCTGTACTCCAAAAATCCATTGAAGAAGTCATCGTTGAGTCATCCTCTGAAAGATAACCAACCTTGCCATTATTATCACACCTACTCTTTTTAGTATTTATTAATCACTTGTGTATGTCTTCGGTGATGAGTTTTTTATGACCATTGATGAAATGCTGACTTTCTTAACATGAACAACCTTCTTTATGTCGTGCGTATTGTTACATATTACATATTTTCACAAAATTAAATAGATTTTCTTGGAAAAATCGTAAAAAGATAAATCAGCCATCCTTTTCCCCCTTTTGGTGTTGAATTTTGAAAAGTAATAAGGTTTTGGCCGTTGGGTTCTTTTTTTTCCCCTCCTCCACTCCTTTCTTTCTTTGACGGCTCTCGTGCTACAATCCTAAATCACGGGCCCTGATCGATAATCCCATCTCAAAGATATCTCGGCTCGACGCAGACGAACACGTGACCACTCGACGGCATGTGGGGGTGTGGACGAGTGTGGGTGGATGGGTGTTGGATGGACGGACGACTCGACCATTGCATCCGTTGCTGGCAATGGGGAGGAAAGACGGGGAGGAAAAGAAACCGCCACCAGAGTCATTTGTTAAACACGGTTCGTGCAGATGGTTCTCCTTCGACATTTAATTAATCGCCAGACGAGAGAGACGCCGGCGCTAACTCAAATGGACGCCACCCATATCAACATCAGTGTTACAAAAATGAGAGAGAGAGACGGGGATTAATTGGACGTTCATATTTGTATTTGATAAGGAAAACGCTACCATTGAAAGCTTTTGCTTAGTTATTAAGAACTTCAATAAATTCTTTGATATTAGGTATTAGAAATTGGATTCATCTTCTCTTAATCAATTTAACCATTAAAGTTTAAGTGGTATTTTTAGAAAGAGCTCGCTTTTCTTTTTCTTTTTAAGGTAAAAATGAAATACTTTTAATTTTACTTCTAATAATATACAGGCATACTCACTAGTCAAAAACACACACACACACACACACACACACACACACACACACACACACACGTTTTGAGCAATGGATTAGAAACAAGTGTTAAATGTTTTATTGGACCCCCTTAGGTCCGAATTACAGCACGTATGTGGACTGGCATAAACTTAATAAAGTGTTGAGGCATTTGTAAGTTAATGGTAAACCAGGTATTCACCAGACACTCCCTTTTCCCGCAGATTTTTTAGAAGAGAATCTTGTTGTCGGAAAATATCGTTCCAAAATGCCCTTAATATTTGTCTGAGATCTGGGCTCTGGGTTGGTCAGGGTAATTGACAGAAGACATCGTCGTACTCACTAAACCACTGCTGAACCGTACACGATAATGAGAAAGCCGTCACACGCAGGATAAAAATGCACCATTGCAGGATGGACTTAGTCGGCAGCATTGTTCAGGTAGTCCATGGAAGACTTCCGCCCTTCCATGAATATCAAGGAATCCGTTCCATACCAGCAGAAGAAGCTTTGTACCATGACATGCTGGATCCATTGCTTCATGGAGTTCTCGCCAAAGCCCTTGCCTACCGAGAATTCAGTCAGCGGCTTCGTTGTTTCAATGGTGCCTCCAGCCAGACAAGTCTCTTTTCAAAGCCAGTTAGGTCTTTTTTTCCCCATTCTAGCCAAGATCTATGATTAGACTCACTCAACTCCTTCCTAAATAAGTAGACGCTTGAATCACATGACTTCAAATTTTTCTGCATAAAAACAGATTAAAACAAATTTAAATATGTTTCACTTACGATTCACACATTGGCCAGTGTGTGTGTGCGAGCAATTAATACTTTTCTCTTATTACTCTGTACACAAGACAATCAAAAAATATCCGGTCATGCCATGAAGTTGTGAATTCTGTCATAGACATCACAGTGCGAGCTCACCATATAAGATAATTGCATAGCTGGAACGGTAACATGAGAGGACATCGCGAGTATTGGGTTGTTTCATAATTATTGACCGATACAATTAATGTTGAAAGTCGAAGGAACACCAGTTCCACAATAAGTGAGCGTTGTGCCGACTTTCTCGCATTACTAGTGGCTGTTTGCAGACATCAGAGAGTTATGGGCAAGATTAAACTGGATAGCGCACGAACTCACCGAACAACAGCAGACATAGCATCTGGAATCGCGCATTGTCCTCCGCTCCCTTTCAGCATCGGATCCTTACGTTGATGATAAATGGTTGCTTTATGAGAATAGAGAGCGAACAGTGCAGTGGGTCAATAAAAGGGAACCACCGAAACAAATGTCCAAGCCGCCATGATGAGCACGGTCATGTCTGTTTATTATATGCTGAAAAGCATATATTGGTTTCGCTCTGTTTGTGTGTCTGTCTGTCTGTCTGTCCGTCCGTCCGTCTGTATGTCCGACGATTTCTCGAGAATGCTTTAACTTTTTCAAGTTCTTTTTTCGCTGTTCGATAGAGACCCTTCCTGAGCTCACCTGATTAGTTTGTCGTCGAAATCGGTCTAACAGTCACGTGACTATTGAGACCCAAACCCCCCATTAAATTTTTTTATTGGCAATATAAGGCATGTAATATGTCATTCGAACGGGAATGACGAGCACAAGACGAATATGACATTCTTTTCGATTTTCGAAATGCTACGTCCGAGAAAATGACCCCCAAAAAGTACTTCAATGACCCCTTATTACGAGCTTTAGCTAAAGCTATATATAAGAATACAAGCATGATCAGTACCTTTATGTGCCTGGCCAGCCATCGTTTGCACGAAAACGTGAAAATGGAAGAACTTAACAGCGATATATCAACTTTTGATGAGCTCTCGTGGACCCCTTCAAGCACGTGCACTAATGTTAAGAATATGAACTTAGGGCATGTAATATATCAAT
This sequence comes from Rhysida immarginata, assembly GCA_023313115.1. NCBI lineage: Eukaryota > Metazoa > Arthropoda > Chilopoda > Scolopendromorpha > Scolopendridae > Rhysida > Rhysida immarginata. The sequence continues at coordinate 3,123,730 of JAHWFO010004243.1, read as the reverse complement.
CGAATCCTACCGACGAGTCATAAGTGAATACAGTGTTACTTTTTGTTTATCATTTAAGCATTGTTGATGGCAGCCTGGAGCACGTGCCCGTTATGAAGCTTTCTTGATGCACGTGCTCATTTCATTTTAAAATTCAGTGCTGTTAGGCCTATTGTTAAATGTGTTAATTAATGTTAGGGCGATGGTTAAAAATGGCTAAATAACGTTAGGCCTATAGTTAAAATGACTAAATAATGTTAGGCCTTTTGTTAAAAATGGCTGATTAATGTTAGGCTTATAGTTAAAAATGGCTAATTAAAGTTAGGCCTATTGTAAAAAATGGCTAATTTATGTTAGGCCTAGAGTTAAAATGACTAAATAATGTTAGGCCTATAGTTCAAAATGGCTAATTAATCTTAGGCCTATTGTTAAAAATGGCTAATTAATGTTAGGCCTATTGTTAAAAATGGCTAATTTATGTTAGGCCTACAGTTAAAATGACTAAATAATGTTAGGCCTATTGTGAAAATTAGCTAATTAATGTTAGGCCTATTGTTAAAAATGGCTAATTAATATTAGGCTTATTGTTAAAATGGCTAATTGAAGTTAGGCCTATATTTTAAAATGACGTGAATGCATATAGAATCAAAGGTATTTCCACTGTTTATTTAAACCAAGTGGAAGTAAAAGTGAGATATTAAAATTACATCTGCGTCAGAGCTAAAGCTCCTTGGAATGCTTAAAAGATTTTACCCGGCAATGCTTTGAAACAATGGTTTTTCTCTCTTGACGTTTATGATAACTTTGATCTAGCAGTGGAAAGAACATAGACCCAGTAGTTTAAAACATTTAGACGTGCGAGGATTTCATTCTCATTTCGCGCGCGTTTGGAAAGATTCGTGTGAGCGCTGCAATCGAATACGTAAATTTACATGCAGTTTTCGCCATTGCTGTATATAAAAATATTACAGTAATATTAAACAACAAATTTTTATATTCTTCTTTTCAGCATATTTGAAATCGTTTTACGAGTTATATTCTTGTTGGAAACGCCTTTTGTATTCGCCAGAATTTGCTCCATCAGACTTTCACGTGTATTGCCATTTAGACCGCTTCTTGAGGGGCTAGAGTGGAATAGGCAGAAAACATTCGCAACGAATCCCGAGAGCTTCTAACTGTGGATGATGTAAAGTTCGACGAAATGGACCCTTGAGTAACGGCCATCCGTTCGTCGCTTGACCGACTAGTGTGTATTAGCCTAAAGCGTAGCGTAATTTGTCGCTCACTATTTGGCAGGCCTATGGAAAATACCGGATAAATGGCATTGAACCGTATCCCTTGGTTCAGGGCCAGCCTCATATTTCTCGTAAACGAAACTATGAAAACAGAAGTTTATTTTCAGGCAATCCCTTCCCTACATGAGTATTGAAGAATTGGCCTGTTCTCAATCCCATAGAACATTTGTGGAATGAGTTAGAACGTCGGCCGGCCTGTATTTGTCCATCCCAAATAGGAACCCAGCTAAGAGTTGGATATTATTTCACAGGTATTTGTGTTGTTATATTATTTTGAGAAGATGAAAAATTAATATTTAGAACGATCGTTCATTGATGAGCTAATGAGTTTGTGTGGACAAATGCCATTGAATGTCAACATTGGCTTTCGAACAAGCACGAAGTTTTCTAAACATTGCTCCTTTTTAATATGTTTAATGAAAGGCAGTGTTTAATTGGGAGAAAATCGTTAAGTTTTGCACGGGTCTCCGGTGGAAGGTTAAACGGGGACGTCGATGTAAACGGAAAATATTCAAAGTCGAAGGCAGTGGAGCGAATATTTATGAGGATGATAGCGCTGTTTCAATAATCAGTCGATAATTTCAATCCACGTGGCATTAATTCACGCGTCAAACTCGTTATTTGAAGATTTATTATTATTGTAGGCTATTGTCAACCATTTGAATGATTTTGGATTTATTAATCAAGTTTGTGGTTAAATAATCAGCCTTTGCAAAATAAGAAAGAAGCTGCAGACTCATTATATAAGGGAGTGCGCGTTTCTTCTTTAAATTTTTGTTTAAACATCTCTATCGATTACGAGCGATTCGAGATGATTCGAAATATATTGGATGAATTTTGAATGAAATCTAATTGAAATTTAATAAATGTCAAAATATTCCTGCATTTGCTGCACAAATCACCTGAAGGGAATGTAGGAAAGTGGTTTTTGTCGTATTGTTTGTTTTAAAGCTTTAAACAGCACGCTGTGCTTTGGAAAGAAATGTCTTTCTTAAACAAAGTGTCGTTAAGAAAGTTATTAAGTAGCGAAAAAATGGAGCTTTTTATTGATTTTACAATGTCCATCTGTCCGCCCGACCGTTTCATAATTTCTGCATTTTATGAGGTAGAAGGTTGAAATTCCGAGTGTAGCTTACTACGGGCATGTACACCTCCACTATTTAGTTTGGTTTTGATTGGCCCACTTGGATCGGAGTTTCGGGGGTGGGAGTTGGGGGAAACCAAAAGGTCTACGTGTACTTATGTATGTAAAGGAGTGAAATTCGTTAAGCAGATTTCTCTAGGCAACATCTATATTACTATGCAGTTTGGGCTAAATTGTTCCAATGAAGAACAATTTGTGGTGGCAGTCACTTGGTCTTTAGAACTATGGCAACATATGGCATGTAATATATCATTCTATTGGAAATACTGCGTTCATTTTCTAAATACTACGTTCGAAGAAATAAATTTTTCGATTAAAAAATTGGGGGTGTTAAAAAGTGCAGATAAAAGGATAAAAATAGATGATCTTAGGGCTTCCGCTACTTTCCTATACCATCCTCGAGAGGATTAATTTCATTTTAAGTATCGGAAGAATGGAACACTTATTGGTTTCACAATGTCCATCCGTCCGTCTGCCCCCTTCATATTTTCTACAATTTTATGACGTAGAAGGTTGAAATTCGGAATATAGCTTCCCATAGGAATATCCTACTTCACTATTTAGTTTGGGGTTGTTATTGGTGCACTGGGGTCGGAGTTACGTGGGTGGAATGAGAAGGGATAAAAGATCTACGTGGAATTTAGGTATGTGAAGGAGTGAAATTTGATATGTCGATTCCTCTACGTAAGATATACATTACTATGAAGTTTGGGTCAGATTGTTGCAGTAGGGCCGGAGTTGTGGGGGTGGCACACTTGGTGTTTAGAACTATGGCAACATAAATAATGTGATATGTCATTCGATCGGACATGATGAGAAACGAAAGAAGATAGTTCTTTTACATTTTCTAAATATTACGATCGAGAAAATAATTTTTTTTGATTAAAAAATTGGGGGGGGGGGTTAAAAAAAGCGAATAAAATGGTGAAAAAATAGATGATCTTAGGGCGCCACTACTTTCCTATACCCTCCTCGGGGGAATTAATTTCTTGTTTATTAAAGAATAGTTTGCTGTAATCAAAATAGTTATCTTCTTCCGGACTCCCCTCCCAAACATGGTTACGCGTGCTGGATTTTCATGTCTATGATATAGGAGATAATATAAATATAAACATAAAATATGCCATACTGGATTCATTTGTGATTCATAGTGGTTCATTATGAATCGCTTAACAGAGCTCTGTGACTTCCAATGGTACGTGATTATTGTCAATCTGCAATTAACCCATTTAACTCTAAGTGACCTAGGTCAGCAGCAAAATCTGAAGGCGTTCAGCAGCAATACCAAAACTGAATCATGGAACAATGGCAGGTGTGTACTTTTGGAGCGACGAATCTAGGTACACACCTGGCAATCATTTTTGGGTCGAATTTGGTTCTGCTTCATGCCTGACTGCATGTTTCCCACTATGTACTGGAATCATTTTTGTGAATTGAATTGGGCTAATTTGTTTCAGTAGAAGAAAATATGACGTCTGCAACTTACCTTGACATTTTGGACAATTCTGCACGGCCAACACTGTTGGAAATTGAACCATTCCTATACAACATGACAATGCACCTTCTCGCAAAGTATGTTTTGAGGAGACATGGGTTGAAGAAATGGACTAGTCTCTGAGGAGACGATGGAAAACCTATTGAAATCTGCGAGATGACTACAGCTTTGGCCAAATCGACGAACACCAACTGGACTCATCAACGCTCTTGGGGAAAATTGGAAGAAAATTCCTGAAACAATCTTCCAAAATCTGGTGAAAAGTCTTCTTCGGAGAGTAGAGGCCGTAACAAAAGGGGAAAAGAGAAGGGAGGTTCAACACCATATCAATTTTCGTGAAATCACGGTTGCAGTGAAATGTACAAGTCTTCGGAAACTTTTGAGTATACAGAATATCTTAAATAGACTTAAAATCTTACACTAGTTTTTAACACTGTTTTTGGAAACGAAAGAATGGGCACCCCTCATTTTACAAACACTATACCAAACATGTGACTTTTGGCTTTGGGGATACCTAAGGAAAATCATCGCAAACTTGGCGAAATTGAAAGCATGGGTCCGCGTAATATCCGCAATATCCCGCCAAGAACACCCAAATATGTCTGATGAATATCTGCAATTTTGAGATTTCATTTCGTGGCATAAACTCGTAGGTGTTCACAATTTATTATATTGCTCTTTACTTTAATAGAAGTCGTTCCCCTAGAGGAAACTTTTTTTTTCGCCAAACCAAATTTATACCAAATTTGATGTCATTCTGACCAATGGATGCTACAACAGAGCGTTTTAAAATGTGAACTTTAATTACGCTCACCATGTTCTGTTTGATCAACGACAAGGTTCTAGTTGCCTTGGTTCTTAATTTTCTTTGCTTCTCTTTTGTAATTGGGTCTATTCATCAACGACAGAGCCAACCCTAGCCTGTAATGTAAGTTCTACAGTGCATGCCTTCGAATTACCATCCAACAATAAAGGATGCTGGGTCGAGTCGATCCCCTACAGATAGCAATTAGAAGCCTTAGATTTACTAATGTATGAATTAGAAACATTCTTTTGCGTAAGAATGAACCCTACACTAGAATTACTAAAGATGTAGAAGAAAAGAAGGGACAAAGCAGGAAAAAGAGTTTCTATACGTCTATAGTTGTGTGCGTGCATTCAAAAGAAAATACAGAACAGAACCACTATGTAAAAAGAGCATTTTTCGGTGCTATCGGCAGTTTAAACGGAATGCGGTTTAAACAATGAAGAAAGTGAGGGAGACTTTGGTTATGGTCGTGTGACCAAAGGGGGACATATAGAACATTTGTAGATTGGATCAAAAAATTTTTCTTTTCAAAGATTCGTAAGAGATGAGATGTTTGAAACGGGCGTCCTGAGCTCAACTGCATAGTTTCTTTCTCGTTTTCGAATGGACAGGTGCTGGATTTCTTTAACGGTGAATGTTTTTTTTTTAATTTAAAAAAAATACCCTTTAGAAATGTACTCGTAAATCATTATCCACTTTAAGTGCAATTAATGTGGGCGTGTGCTCATTCCTTTTTGCCGAATCGATATTGTTTTTTGTTTTGTTTTGTTTTTTTTTGTTTTGCTTAAAGTTAAGGCATTTGTTTGTTTACTTAGGGACGAAACGCCATAAAAATCGATGAAGATATTTGTTAATCTGCTAAAAGTGAAAACAAAATTTTTTTACTTTCCAGATGATTGCCAAAGGTCAAAACATGTTTGTTATAGTGAAACTACGACGTAAAAGTAGTACAAATTGCACGTAGATCTTGACTGTGTATCAAACTACACTTACTTAAGTGCTGATTATACAACAATAACTATTTTAATTGTGACGAGTCTCCCCTGATTCAGGATTGTTGTCATGAAATTGTTGTCATGGACTCATACAGGAACAAAAAAAAAACCCCGCATTTTCTCGTAAACAGTACAGTTTTATTTAGGAAATTACTAATTAAGAGGGAAAGCACTGGCTACACTTCTGTCAAACTAATTCCTTGGAAAGCGGGGAACAACGATCTATTACAAAACGTTGGTATGCAAACAGAATACCGAGGGGCCAGATTCTGTGGATGGACATCAAATTAAGAACTGGTAAACCACTAATCCACATAACGAAACTTTATTGCGATGGATACGTATTTCAGCAGCCACGCTGCCTTCTTCAGCATCCGATGGAAGCTTTAGATCAAAGAAACAACGTTTCACTGATGGCAAGTGAGTGCTTTACAGGTCTTATATAGGTACGTTAAACCAATCACATAAATTAAATTAAACCAATCACATAATTTATCCAATAGTATACAAGGAAAAGAACAAAGTGTAATGATACAAAATAATTTATCCATTATTTTATCGTTGCAGAATCTGGCTCAAATTGATATTAAAAACCTGTATGATAGCATGCCTAACCGAATACATGCCTTGATCAGTGCTCAAGGATTCTATAAAAAAGGTATTAAATGTATTCGACTACATTAAAACACACAAATTCCTTAAAACAAAATGTTTATAATGAAAATTTCTATACTTTTGTCACGGTGTATTTTTAGAATTTTCAGGTTTTGGACATATTAATGACGTTATTTCTTCTTTTAACTATACATTTCAAATTAAGTTTTACATTATCTGGAAAAAAATAATAAATATTCCATAAGGCGTTTTTTAAAAACAAGCAGAACTTTTGTCACTGACTGTAGCCATATGGCATAGTGCAAAGCACCAGGGAACACAGTGCTCTTAACCACAAAACCATCAGACGAACATCAAGTTCCCACAAATTGACAGTAACAGAAATGTCCTTACAGCATTAGTTCCTCCTAGATCCTTCAGATCACATGGAAGGTGCAACGGATGGGTGTCAACACTAATACACCTTTAGCTTCTAACTTCTAGATAGTTCATCTGCAAAAAGTTGGCGGTTGACTGACACAAAGTGCTTAACGTTCAACAGTTAACATCAGCCAAGTTAAACTACAGGGTGTCCCACTCGGAGCTGATCCTTTAAAAATACGAATTACTCTGCAACACTTGCATGTAACATCATGCACCAAAGCTCAAAATATTCCTTATTTAATACAAATTGCTTCGGTACTGGGTTCCAGGTCCAGATGGCGCCAGCGCGGCGCGGAGGCGCAGACGATTGCCTAGATCCGAGATTCCATCCCTGAAAAGTGGCGAAAGCAAGCATGCAGTATACCGTATACAGAGAGTCTTCATTGTGAAGACATACTGGGTCACTGAGTCAGTTACGCAGTGTCAGAGAGAATATCGGAAGAAATTTGGAGGGAGAAATCCACCTAGCAAGAGCACTATCAAAAACTTGTCCAAAATGTTGGAGGCGAAGGGAAGCTTGATGGATTCGCATTCTGGAGTACCACCTTGGATCGGATGAGACTGTGCAAGATGTTAAGGACAGTTTGAAAAATTCCCCAACAAAATTATTACGTCGGTTATCTCAAGAAAGCGTGTATTCAAAGTCGACCTGTCAATGAGCCGCCAAGAAAGGGAAAATCAAGCCATATCACGTCACATCAGTTCACGAATTGAAAGCGCCTGATCTTCAGAAACGCTTCACATACTGCCAATGGTTCCTTCATTTTTTTCACTAAATGCAACACTGCTGGACATCTGACGAAGCGTTGTTTACTGACGAAGCGTTGTTTCATCTCTCCGGATACATAAACTCTTCTTCCATTCTTTCAAAACTGTGACCGATTTTTAGGATATATTCTGCATACGAAAAATCGTCCATCTATGCATCTGAAAGAATTAATATGTTCTTTAAAACTTGTTTTGAATTCTCGTTTTGTTTTCCCAAAATAATATAATACGATTGGCAACTTAATTTGTAAACACAGCTTGCTTTGTGTACTTCCGCATTTTTGCTTGTGTTAAAAACTTTTTTGCAAGATTTATTGGTTCTGTATGCTATGTTGAGATTTAATTTTCTAAAGATATTAGCAACCTACAGGATCGGGACACATTAATATGACCACCTGCTAGTATCCGGAATATCCATCTTTGGCGGCAAGCACAGCAGCTAGTCGACGTGAAAGAGAGTTAGTAAGTCCTCGGAAGGTGGTTGCAGGTATCTGGGACCATTCGGCGATCAGTGCATCCCGTAATTCCATCACCGTGCGTGGTGGAGGGTCCAGCTTGCGGACATGGCGATCGAGATGGTCCCACAAATGTTCAATGGGGTTGAGGTCCGGGGAGTTTGGTGGCCATGGGAGTAGCTTGAAGTCATCCTCATGCTCCTCGAACAGTCGTAGACAATTTTTGCAGTATGGCAGGCAGCATTGTCCTATTGAAAGGTGCCATCACCCTGAGGAAACAATGTCGACATGAAGGAGTGTACCTGGTCTGCGACGATCGTCAGGTAACGAACAGCATTCAGTGTACCCTCCAGCGGTATCAGTGGACTCGAACCATACCACGAAAACATCCCCCAAACAGTCACACCTCCCCCACCAGCCTGTCGTCTGCCAACGATGGTGTCGGGATGCCTGTTCTCAGATGCTCCCGGCGAATTCTCCATCGTCCGTCCACTCTGTTCACCAGAAACCGCGACTCGTCAGAGAAAGCAACCCTTTGCCACTCGGCCGAGGTCCAATGGCGATAATTCATTGCGAATTGGAGGAGTTTTCGGCGATGCACAGACGTCAACATGGGTGCTGTTACTATACCCTGCTCCGGAGCCCCAACCTGTTGCACTGTCTTGGTGCTGACATGCCTATACCCTGTATCAGCTTCAGTTGAGAGTGACGTCATGGAATGAGGTCCCTTACCAGACTTAGTGCACAACATCGTATCCTTCCGCCGTTAAAAGAATAAGTTATTCTAAGGTTATGTATGCTACGTTACACCATCCTGTAATCGCGTGGGTTCTCGAAAGTAGAATAGTCGAATGGTGTCTATCAGATATCATTTTTTAAAAATAATGATTAAAGTATTTTAATCCTCTTCGTGAAAACTCGATCGTCTTTCATTTCTGACACATCTTTTTCACGCAGGAACAAGAGACGCCGCCATTTTACAATCAAATAATCTCGACTACAGACTGACTTCATTTTATTTTTTATTTTTTAAATTTCGTCAAATAGCTTTTCTATCGGCCGATTTTTTATTATATCGAGGAGAAAAACATGAAATATGATTCCAGAAAGAATTTTGAACTTTTTATACAGAAAATTATTCGAACTATTTCTTCATGCGGGCGAACTGTAACCGCTTCACTAGTGACGTAACTCTCAACTGAAGCTGAGACAAAGTACAGTGGCCCCACTGTTCATTTGTTGTGTAAGTTGCTCAACAGTGGCACGCTGATTGGTCTTGGCCAGGCGTCGTAACCGACGTTTGCCTCTAGGATCGATGGCCCGTGGGGCCCCACAGTTACCTCTTCGGTTGGTTGAAACTGTCTGGTTCGTCCAGTCGCGGTACACCTTCACAACGGCAGCCCTAGAGCAGTTCACAAAGGTGGCCGTTTCTGAAATGCTGCCCCCCTTGGCCCGATAGCCAATGATCATCCCCTTTTGGAGGTCCAACAGGTCACTTGCTCTGCCCATGACGGCGACAATTGCTGTGTTAAAGGATGCTACTATACGTCTGCTGTTGTCAGCTTTTAATGATATGCAGTGATTTTTCATCTGCATACCATGGGACGTTCCAGGAGAGCTGGTCATATTAATGTGTCCCGACCCTCTATATGTTTGCTTGCCAATGAAGGTGAAAGTTGCCCAAGAAGAATCTTTTTTTGTGAAAGATTTTGGTGATTTTTTTCTTTTCTTTTCGTGTATTAGTTGTTTATTCATGGAACTTTTATAGCCATTTTCATGTGCGAGTTTATTTATAATGTCAAGTTCTTCTTGTCTTTCTTTTTTTTGAGAGGATAAGTAAGGGCTCTGTTGATGAAGTATCTAAAGGCAGCTTTTTATGATTGCCTGGGTGAATGGATTAAAGGTTGTTGTAGCTTTTCAGTAAATTTTAAATTTAATTTGGCTGGAATTGTCTCTGTGGGTGCAAACATCTAAAAATTGAATGAATAATTTGATCCATTACATATTTAATGAGCAATACAAAACCAACATGCAATTCCATCATCTGTTTTTACCCCTTTATCTCCACTTTTTAACTCCCCCCCCCCCCCCCGCAATTTTATTTTTAATCACATAATTGATTTTCTCGAACGTAGTACAGGGTCTTTATAATTAAAGTTCCATTTTGACATGGCTATAAAAAAAAAACTACTGGACCATAAGCTATAATACTTGGTAATATTATACAAGAGGGCATGGGAAGTTCATATTCACCAAAATAAAAATTAGTTCAAAAGGTCACCACCAGCATGGAATGGCGCTCTATGCAATATTCGTATACGAAATTAGACACGAAGACACAGGTTAACAAGTCTTTAATCGTTACTAAAATTAGTTACATGTTGAATGTGGCCTTCACCATTTACTGAAAGCAGGTTACACCGGATTACTGTGTCTAATTTCGTATATTTTAATTATAAAGACCCTGTATATATATGTATATATTTTCTTTCTTTTTTCACCATTTCCGATCGAATGATATATCACTTGCCATAATCGCCATAGTTCTAAAGACAATACATCCCTCACTTCCTATTCACTGGGACAATTCATAGCAATGTAGATCTTGACTAGAGGAATCTGTATATCGAGTTCCACTCCCTTACATACATAAATACCACTGAGATCACTTGGTCCCCTGTAACTCCGACCCCCTTAACTACGACTCCATTGGGCCAATCAATACCAAACTAAATAGTGAAGTAGGTCATGGCTAAGCTAAATTCCGAGCTTCAACTTTCTACGCCAAAAATGTGGAAAATATGAAGGGGAAGGACAAGTAGACATTGTGAAACTAATAAGTGCTGATCAATTTCTGTAATTAGACTCCCCCATCAGACGTAATTTACATCAAAAGGAATTAAAACAAATAATTAATTGGCCAGTGCGTATGTACATAGTGTTTGAGTACAATGCTATTTCTTTTATTATGTCTTTTAATTGTATACGCTACAGGTGCTCGGTTATCTTGCTAATTAATTCAAAAGAGAGATATAAAAGAGCGCTATTTGAAGAATTGCAAAGAAATGTTGAAATGGTTAAAATAAGGCAATCTCTGTAAGGAAAATGAAGTTACTTTGAAAGCATCCTGTAATAAGAAGAAACAGCTGTAGAAGGTTTTATAAACTGGTAAGGTCTCTTGTGTTTGGGTCCGCTCTAAATAGTTTTCCTCGTCCTATTTCTTTTGGGAGCCCTTGTTCCTTTTCAATTTTTTTTAATGTTCTCCTCGATGGCGGAAGCAGCAATTGGGGGTAGGCGTGCGTAGAGTAACCGAGTTAAATGAAAATCTTTGCCTGGTACTTATCTGTTCTCGTTCGTAACCAACCGAGAGACACTGTTGCTTCTCTGGAGACTTAAAGCGCTGCGCTCGCTCTCCCGTTTCCCCTCCGATTCGCCGTTTATTTTTATGACGATGAGAGAAAAGTTTGTCTTTAACACCCGTTTCACTTCCAAACAAGATGCACGTGCAATTAATTTGGCAATCGCCCCATTAGAACGGCTCCAATGCTTCCATTAATTAACGAGGAATCTTGGGCGTCGGAAGAAGTGACACTCGCTGACGGCAGGGCTTCAGAGATAGCGCTTGCCTGCGTCCCATTAGAGGGGGCCCCTTGCAACGGTAGGTACCTCTTTCTCAACACCCCACCGACGACAGCTATTTGCTGCAACCTTCTTCCTACCTCCTCTTTCTCCCCACTCATCGCTCCTCTGCTCTAAGTAAAACATCGATTTTTTATCAAAGGATTTCTCGGATGCTCCTTCAACACTCATTAACGAAAACTTTGGTTTTATAATGACATTAAATGTAATTAATTTAACGCTGGCCCTCTTTTTTAATGTTCCAAACACGAAAAAAAAACTCTTTTAAAGTAATAAAAACCATTGATTATTCTTAATCTCTGACAGTTATTGGTTTCATGTTAATGAATTAATTTTTTCAACTATTCCTCGGTTTAATGCAACCATTTTGAGCGATTGAAAAATAAGGAATCGAAGTAGAGAAAAAAATTCAAAAGGTCGCTTCCCTCTTTTATCCTGAAAGAACTCTGCATATTTGTGTGAGGGATATGTTCTGATGTAATGACGAGCTTGTACGGATGTAGGAAACGAAATTTTCATTACCTTGTTGTCGATGGTGCAAAACGAGTGCTCCTTCAAACGCTTCTCCCCAGAGGGGAATTGGATGCTCCGCTTTTAGGCTTCAGAAATCTTAAGGGGGTTTCGACATACCGACAATTTAGGGAAGAAGAAAAGAGCAAACAACTTTCGACATCATTCGTATACACAAGCTGATCAAAAGGTTTCGAAGACCCCTCCAAAACAAGGTTACGTGTCCTATGATATCTAAGGTATATACAGAGTGTTCAGCCCACCTATAACAGGATTTTTTCTCGGAAGTTCGACGTCCTAGAGCTTTGGGAGGGGAGATTTACATGACTAAATATTAGGTGAAGAATTTAATGGTGGGGTGTTCTCGGAAATGGCTAGAAACGGGCGTAACTGGGGTCCGCCCAAAATTTTTAAGTGGGAACATAGGTCGAGTAGAACGTCGTTGGATAGGGCTTGGAAAAAGAAACAACTTTTGTAGGAAACTTTTTTGCAATCGGCTTCCTTCAGGAAAGAAAAAAAAACAATAAAAACACTTTCAGGCCAGATGCACGCTTCATCATATTAAATGTTCAAACAGCCGTCCATTTTGCTGCTGGCATTTTGCGCAGTCCTCTCCTCAGATCATTACAGGCCGAGAGGACCTCTTTCTGTGTTGGCCTTGAGCATGTCCTCCTTATTCGGTCCTGCATATCCTCCATCATTGTCGGCAATTCTTGATAGCCATTTCTTTTAGCCATCCACAGATGAAGAAATCAAGGGGAGTGAGGTCTGGAGACCGAAGGGCCATGCTGTGGGTCGAACCCTATCCATCATCACAGAGAGAAGATGGTGGTCGACGAACTCTCGCGCCATTCGTGAATGATGTGCGGGGAAGCCATCCTGCTGAAACCATGCAGTGATAGATCACATGCCAAAGGTCTTATTATCCATGGCTGAAACCACATGCCAATCCTCGTCGCTAAGGGCATATCTTCAAGGAGTTCCGGGAGCACGTTTTCCTTAAGTCGACGTAAACTACCCCGTTCAGGTTACACTGGAAGAAATAAAGGCCGATAATGGGGCCTCCGATAATGCTACACCACCTATTTCACTCTACATATATTGGTCGTCTATCTCACGGAGCCGTTTGGAATTTTCCTGGGCCCAATAATGTGATTATCCTTGTTTGTGTGATGTTGCTTTTAAACGTGGCTTCGTCCGTCCATACCACCGATAAATGGAAATTTTGTATTGATTTCTAAACCACTAATAAAAAATCCAGTCTATTCTGGTTGAGGAGGTAGTCACATTCTCCAAGCCTCCCTGAAGATGAATGTGGAAGAGGTAGTAGCCGTTGCTGTTGAGTATTCGCCATACAGTCAGGTGGCTTATTCCAAGTTACTCTTGATCGGCCTCGGTGGCTCAGCGGTTGCGTGGTCGCCTCTGATGCCCGAGTACGCGGGTTCGATCCCGGCCGAGGACGACGAGGATTTTTCAGGGGGAAATCCTGAGATCACGCACTTCCTTCGGAAGGGAAGTAAAGCCGTTGGTCCCGTGTAGTCGTTTGCCGGCTGCACGTTAAAGAACCCTTGCGAGGCAAAATTTGCGGCCCCTATAACGCCGTCCTGAAATGACCATAGCAGTTGAAAAGGACGTTAATACCAAAAACAAACCAAACAAACCAAACCAAGTTACTCTTGGAGGCGGTCGGATCCTGTCGAACGGCGACCAGGACATCAAGCAGCTCTCTCACCTCTTTCTTCAGATCACAGCATCCGTGTTGTGAGTGGGCTGCACCTGACCACTATGCCTCATCCGAACCGTAAACCGCTTAAAATAATTCTGAAGTGGCGTGTACGATTAGGATATCGTTCAGCGTACAACCTCTCCGCAGCAAGATAGCTTTGCTCACATTTTCTTAACATAATCAACATATCAAACATCTTCGTTTGAAAAAGGCATTTTCCGTGATAACTTGATACGATCGCAACAAACAATGCGCAGGAATCTTTAACAGTTTAACAGATATAAGCACATGAAATTCTTTAAAGAAGCGTCAACAGAGCAAATCGCAAGCACGTGACCTGAATGTTTTTTTATTGTTTATTTCATGAAGGAAGCCGATCGAAAAAAAAACATTTCATATAAAAGTTGTTTCCTTTTCAAGACCTATCCAATGACACCCAACTCGACCCATGTTCCCATTTCAAGATCTTGGGGGACCCCGGTTGTGCCCATTTCTAACCATTTCCGGAAAATGGGATAACCACCATTCAATTTTTCACAGTCTTTAGTCATGTAAAATTTCCCCCCAAAAGCTCTAGGACGTCGAATTACCGAAAAAAATCCTGATACGGGTGTTCTTAAACACACTATATAAAGAAACAGGCTTACTGGCTCATTTGTAATTCATATTGGTGCAGAATGGTTTGTTCAACGTGGTACTGAAATAAGATACGCCTATGCAATAAGTCTATATGCGAGATTTTTATTTTCATTCTCCAAATTTCATTGTCCTAAGACTTCGCGGTTTCATTGACGTTGACAAAGTAAGTCACAGATAGAGATGGCCAAGTGTAGTTCGGAAGTCTTCGGCTGAAACAAGTGCTACAGAGTACCGAAATGCCACAGTCGTTATTCGCCAGGATTAGGGTCCTACTTTTCCGTGGCCGTTCTAGTGCTCATACAGTCCACATCAGCAGACTCAACACGAAAAGACGTTTAGAATTATGTACAGTTCACCAATGACGTATATTAAAGATAGACTGCGAATCCTATTGTTAACAGCGGCAAAAAGTGAAGCAAATTGAGCCATGACAGTTCTGGGCAGGAGTGAGCCGTGGATTAATTAGCTGTCTGGCTGCTTTGTTTTTGAAGATTTTGGGCCCAAGGAATAATTAATTCAAAACCATTATTAAGTACCGAAAGGTGCTTTATGCTTTGGCCTTGTCCGTCCGTCCGTCCGTCCGTAACTCGATTTTCTCGGAAAGTATGAAATATTTTAAAAATCTGTTTTCACCAATCGATAGATATGGGAAATGGCACGGACGAGTTCGAAGATGGTCGAAATCTGTACAGTGGCACGCGCTCTAATTGTACTATTGTGATACCCCCCAAAATTTTTCCATGTTAAGATATAGTAAGTATCATATCAAACCACTCGTAACGACGAGCCATGAACGAATATAACGTTATTAAATAGGGTTTAGCCAATTGATAAATTTAGTTCGAAGATAGCCGAAATCGGTACAATTGCATTAGGGAAAACGCGTAATAAGCATATACGTTCGGCTCAGCGCGTGCTCTAAACGTTAATGAGCTGGTGCGCGTGCAGGATGCACGAGATTGACGATTATTGAAACGGCAGAACGGACTCTAAATCAAAAGAATTTTATTCGTAGGGAGCTTATTATTTATTTATTACGATAACTTGAAAACGAATTAACTTTTTCACACTCTGTTTTCACCAATCCATTAATATGGGACAGAGCACGAACAAGTACGAACCTGAGATAGCCGGAATAGGTACGTGCTCTAACGGCACGTGTTCTAATGGTAACATTAATATACCCCTTTAAAAATTTTCTCTAATCCAGACATGGCATGTAATATATAAAATAAATCGTCACGACGTCTCATGAACGAATATATGAGAGTAACTAGTGATACCACAAATTGGTGTAATAGCACGTGTACGTTTAAGGATGTATCATTAATGAATATAACGCGTAAATAACGACAGTGGTAATTGGTTTACTAGCACGTGCCTAATAGTACCATATGGTACCGATGGAACTTTCAATGCTAAGATATGGTGTGTAATATATCAAACAACTCGTAACAACATGTCATGAGTGAATATAACAAGTAAATAATGATAGTAAGAAATGGTTAAATAGCACGTGCTCTAATGGTCTATATGATACAATATGGTACCATTGGAACTTTCAATGTTAAGATATGGCATGTAATATATCAAACAACTCGTAACAACATATCATAACTGAATATAACGAGTAAATAAGGATAGTGGGAATTGGTTAAGTAGCACGTGCCCTAATGTTACCATACGATACCATATGGTACCATTGGAACTTTCAATGCTAAAATATGGCATGTAATATATCAAACAACTCGTAACAACATATCATGACTGAATATAACGAGTAAATAAGGATAGTGGGAATGGTTAAATAGCACGTGCTCTAATGGTAACGTAAGGTACCATTTGGTACCATTGGAACTTTCAATGCTAAAATGTGGCATGTAATATATCAAACAACTCGTAACGACGTGTCATGCGTAAATATAAGGACTAAATAATGGGAGTGGAAAACGGTTACGTAGCACGTGCCCTAATGGACTATATGATACAATAAGGTACCATTGGAACTTTCAATATTAAGATATGGCATGTAATATATCAAACAACTTACAACAACGTGTCATGAGTGAATATAACAAGTAAATAACGATAGTGTGAATGGTTAAATAGCACGTGCTTTAATGGTAACGTAAGGTACCATATGGTACCATTGGAACTTTCAATGCTAAAATGTGGCATGTAATATATCAAACAACTCGTAACGACGTGTCGTGCATGAATATAAGGACTAAATAATGAGAGTGGAAAACGGTTACGTAGCACGTGCCCTAATGGTCTATATGATACAATATGGTACCATTGGAACTTTCAATGTTAAGATATGGCATGTAATATATCAAACAACTCGTAACAACATATCATGACTGAATATAACGCGTAAAGAATGATAGTAGGAATTGGTTTACTAGCACGTGGCTAATAGTACCAAATGTTACTATATGGTACTGTTGGAACTTTCAATGCTAAGATATGGCATGTAATATATCAAACAACTCACAACAACGTGTCATGAGTGAATATAACAAGTAAATAACGATAGTGTGAATGGTTAAATAGCACGTGCTTTAAAGGTAACGTAAGGTAGCATATGGTACCGTTGGAACTTCCAATGCTAAAATATGGCATGTAATATATCAAACAACTCGTAACGACGTATGATGCGTGAATATAACGACTAAAAATGATAGTGGAAAACGGTTATGTAGCACGTGCCTTAATGGTACTATATGATACAATATGGTACCATTGGAACTTTCAATGTTAAGATATGGCATGTAATATATCAAACTACAGTGAAACCTCTATTCTCGACCACCTCTTTAACACGACCCCCTCTTAACTCGACCACTTTTTCTTGGCACGGAATTAATGTCTCATAGATATAATGCATTTTTTCCCTCTTTAAGCCGACCACCTCTTTACTCGACCAACGACCACCCATTTCAGGCACCAACCATCAATATACCCTCTTTAAACCGACCAGTAGACATGGCAAAATCGAGTCAAGATTGCCATGACTTGATTTTGCCATGTTTACTGGTCGGTTTAAAGAGGGAACATCAATGATTGGTGCCTGAAATGGGTGGTCGTTGGTCTTGGGATTGAAGCGCTAATAATGCCACTTCCTCTAATTTAAAGAGTATGCTCATTTTTTTGAAGGAGGAGTAGGAAACTGAGCATTGTTCAATCTGTTTCTTTGCTTTGTGTATCAGTGGCATTCACTCACACCGCTGCTTTATCTTACAGTTAGGAAGAGCTCAACATGTGATTGCAGTTGAGAATGCACATGTTGGGCTCACTTTACATCACTTTCACTCTTCACATCATATTTCAATTTCTTGCCTGCTATTGTCACCATGTCAAAAAGAAAACTTTGTTTTTTATCGCTACAAGACCAAGTCAAATCTTGCTGCATTTGTTTGAAGAGGTGAAAAAAGAATATCAACAAGTTACAGTACGTAAAATGTTGAGCGGAAAAAAATAAACTTCAATGTTGCAGTTTTTCCAACAAAGAATAGGGGAAATTTTTGATCCAATAATTGGGATCACTTTTATTGCAATGTAATTATACATGTATTAGATATTAATATTTTGTTTTCACGTATTGTTTATTTTGAATAGCCACATTACTGCATAAAGTTATGAAAATTTCATTAAAATTCATTAATAAAACTTTAGTCCATTATGCAAATCACTAAAATAATAAATGAAACCAAAAGAGTAAGCTTTGTATATCATCAGATTATATCCTTAAAATGTTAAACAATTGAGACAATGAAACTTTATAAATTACGCTTA
>JAHWFO010004243.1:3064455-3094656 GCA_023313115.1 Rhysida immarginata | reverse complement strand
CATGTGAGATATGTTTTCCTCTTAATTATCTAACTAGTCGTATATTTGTAGACTATTTGATATAGAGTGCAGTTTTTGTTCCATTGTAAGATTTTGTAGAAAATAAGATTTGTGCCTTTATTCGTGCCTTTCTTACAATAAGTGTTTAAGTAAGGAGTAATTTTAGATTGACCGTAGGGTTATGAAGAATTACTGTGTATCTTTGTAAATGGCCGGATAAGCCGGTTGATGAGTGTTTGGTTATGCTAATTAACGTTAGTCACTCGGTTTATTTGTATTAGGCAAACTTAAGTGGTTATGTTTTATTTTAGTTTGTAAGGACCTTATGCTTACTGTAGTTACCTGTTTGCAACGTTCATTATCACTTAGTTTTGTTGATGTTCGGATAAAGTTTGCAATTTGTCTGATATTCTTTCATCCTGAGCTAGGATTTAATTCTTTGGTCTTATGCTTAGACCATTATTTTTATTTCATACTTTGGTGACTTTGTTTTGTGCTTATATTAAACAATATTTATTTAACCTTACCCTGTTTACGTGTCTGCATATTTTCCACTGCGTATTATACTTTTACTCTGCGTTTACACGTTACAATCACTAAGAATAAATACTAAAAAGTTAGTTTTCAGAAGGATCCTCGAGAAAGTTGCACACTTGAAGATAAGCATCTCGTTATATTATTTTGATATTTGTTTTTCTTAAAACATCAGGTGACTAACGTTTATGTTAAATTATTGGACAAATACGGACTTTCTATCCTGAATAGGCTCTACTTAGAGGATCTCCCTAGGAATAAATCTCGAACACCAACAGTCCAGAAATAACCAAGCTACTTTTCCTGTCGTTTTTACGGTGATGCAGAAGTGATGCCTAATTTGTTGCCCGAACATCGGGAGAGTGAAGTGATAAACAGCAGATATCATTTTGAAAGACCTTATGGAACTGTGCATCTCTACTTTACAGATTTGTAAAATATACATTTGTGAATTTAAATAATAAACTTTCCTATCCCCAAAGAAGATAGCGGAAGCCCTGAATCGATCCCCTTAAATGTATAAGTAAAGGATAAAAAAAATGGGTTAGAATGACACATCTTTTTTTATATCGAACTTAGTATTTAGAAAAACGAGAAAGACTTAATCTACGTTCGTATCTCATCATTTCTTATAGAATGACTCGTATCATATGCTATATGTTGTCATTTGGAAAAAAAAAAAAAATTAAAAAATTAATTAAAGATCACATGCCCCCCCCCCCCCCCTCCCCAACTCCGACTCACTAGGACAATCCAGCCCAAATTTCCTAGTAAGTAGATCTTGCTTGAGGAATCTGCATACCAAATATCACTTCTTTACATGCCTATATATCATATACACCGGATGGTTCCCTCTAACTCCGATCCCCATAATTCTGTCCTCAGTGGACCAATCCAGACCAAACTTAAACGGTGAAGTAGGACGAGCCCTAGCATCTTACGTACTAAATTCCAACCTAAGAAGGGGACAGATAGACAGACATGGTGAAGCCAATACGTAGACATATTCCTCCGCTATTTACAAAAGTGAAACAATAAAAACCTCCACATGGGACTGATCTCTTATTTATTGTCACACCTTATGCGTTAAGTCCATTCATTAAGCATGAGTGGAAAAATAAATAACGAAAACTTGATTTAGACTAACTGTAAAACTTGAATTTCTCAAAAACGGATTTGGTAGCTGTATTGGAAAGCAGAAATTGAAAGAAGAGTAGTATTTTCGAAGCTAAAAACGTACTCGTTACCATGCTATTTCATCATAACACTCGGAATGTATAAATTGTTATTTAAATTTTCCACCGTTTTGCGTCCCATTTGCTTTCGATATTTTGGTTTTCATCAACTATGGACGCTACTAACATCAGCCGATGATTCCCCTGGATTAACTTCTCTATGTTGATAAATTTAAATCGATTGCTAATCTTGATTAATTTTTGTTTTAATCGTTTCCCGTTAGATAAGCTTTAAAAGGGGCAACGTTCTAAGCGCACTCGGTTATTCCTAGCAAATTGCAATATTTGTTATAATGGCTGATTTCAAATGAAGTTCCTAGTCCCATTGAGGACAAAAGACACATTGAACGCGTTTATCGATTTTTTATTAAAACAATAAATAAATACCTTCATTATTCTGTAAACAGTTTGTGACATCTAAACGAGGTTACTTGTGGAAATTATTGTGATTTTTTCTCCTCATTAGAATTTGGTGCCGAGAAAAGCTGCTTTCAGAGGAAGATAAAGGAACCAGAATTTCTGATACAGAATTTATTGAGCCTAATGCTTTTCAGTATTGCAGCATCATTCAGCATTGGAGGCAAAATCAGCTACCAATGATGGTACAATACCGAAACCGTTTGGTAGCTTGTTTTTTTTGCCTTCGTTGATTGTGCAATATCGAAGCGCGTTATGCTCAATAAATAGTTATCGTATTACTATATTGATTTCTGTTGCTTCCTCTGTTGATATACTGTGATACCGGACAGCATGGACGCCATGAACCCGTTTTCATTGCATTAATTGTAAGATTCCATCTAATGATAGTGCAAACAGTTGCTCTTTAATATTCCGGGATCTCTCCCACAAGCAAAACGGTTTGGTTTGGTTTGTTTGGTATTAACGTCCTTTTCAACTGCCATGGTCATTTCAGGACGGCGTTATAGGGGCCGCAAATTTTGCCTCGCACGGGTTCTTTAGCGTGCAGCCGGCAAACGACTACACGGGACCAACGGCTTTACTTCCCTTCCAAAGGAAGTGCGTGATCTCAGGATTTTCCCCCTGAAAAAATCCTCGTCGTCCTCGGCCGGGATCGAACCCGCGTCCTCGGGCTCAGAGGCGATCACGCTACCCCTGAGCCACCGAGGCCGATACACAAGCAAAATGACCCAGACTGGGATTAATGAGTTAAGAAGAAGTAGAAATAGTTAAAATTTTCTGCTAAAAGACAAAGTTATTCAAATACACGGAAAATATTTCAAATATGTTTCTTAAAGAATAGCTCAAGAAAGGTCCGTGAAGTTTTAATCATACGCTGAAGTTTTGATGAAAAATAGGAAAGAAAATTCCACAGCCCGGATTCGAACCTGCAACCTTTGGATCTTCTACCGACGCGCTAATCAATTGCGCCTCTGCGGACACGAAAGCTATGTGCATGTCCTTTGGGCTTGGTTAGAGCAGTTACCTAGTCCGTAGGCTGGGACTATCTTTCCTAAGATGTAATATTCATTAAAGAATAGCTCAAGATGAGTCCGCATTACTGGATACATACAGGACAGTTCAAAGTTTTAACCCCCCCCCCCCCGCGCGCAGAAGTTCCATTAAATAATATCCATCTCTTTCAACAGCCTTACGCCACCTTGGAACTAAGGTCTGTATGCCTGCATGGTAAAAAAAAAACTTTGAACTAGCGCGTTTGATTGCCTCTTCAATTCTGGTTCAAAATGGTGCAGCCATATTTCACCTCCCGTCCTAATTCTTGCAAGTGTCCTGTGCACTCAGTTTTTCGTGTTTCTTTGTGGGCATCTGTCAACGTTCTGGGAACCCATCTGGCACAAACCAGTGGGTACATTTGCTTTCATTCCCAACTGTTTCAGTATTCTGCATACACTTGGTTTCCCAGTTCCAGTGGAAGTGACATTTTTTTCCAAGTTATACGCCTAAACCAAGCTTCACAGTTAACGCGCTGCACATTGTCAAGTTTTGTACTGTGTGTAATCGGTCGTTGCGAGGAGAATTCCGAATAAGGCGTGCTTCCTTTCATCAGATATCTGCGAGTCTACCGAGTAACTGTGCCGTTATGAAATTTAAAGAGTTATCTGTACTGTCCTTGTTGATGAAGTTGATTGAGGCCTTACAGTACATAGCGGGAAAGAAATCACACAGAATTCCGACCGGTTTCGCTTTTTATTCCTGGCTTTATCAAGTTCATCAACCGTGCCGTAATCAACAGTATCATCACTATCGACCTTTTTCAGTCTTTTTTGAATGTTTCCCATTGTCTCATATAGCACATGAAGTCTCATATAACAGCACGTCTTTCTTAATGAAGTTCAAGCGCAGCAGCCATCCTGAAGAAGAGTTATAATTTTGCCTTATGATGGGTTCAGTTAAAATTTGATCGCTTCAGCAACAAGAATGGTTCAATGTGCTCTATACATACCAATAGCTAAGGTGTAGAATAAAATGCTATAGTTTAGTTGTGACAGACACCCATAAAAATAGCCCTTTGACTATTTCTGATTGAAGGAGCTCTAAACTACTCAAATTTGTCGCTTTATCAATCCGATTCAAATTACGTCCGTTTATATTTTAATAGAGAAATCTAGGTAAACTTTTACGATGATGTACTCATGTGCAAAATAAATACAGAAATGTATACATACTTATATTAACAGATATCATCTATGGACTTCTACGAAGTGGGTTCGTATTACGACATGTCATTTATGGAAATGACGAATTCTTCTTTCAGCAAGACGCCGGCGAACTACCACACTATCACCTAAACCACCGGATAATACAAGTAGCGTAAACTATTTGGAATTTGCCATTTTGGACTTACCGCTAACATGTCACATTAAATAAAAAGGGTATTTTTTTAAATTAACTTTAATTTACAATTAAATTAAGATCATGCTTAAACAAGAATTACGAGCGAAGAGCATTACTAGTCTTGTTTTGCATAGTATTACAGCTCTGATGGCGATACTTGTTTAAGTAGATTGGGATACTTGTTTTGTCCCAGCGAGCTAGCTTACCTGGATGAAAATTTACAAGGAAACTGAATAGCATAAAGAGAGTCACGTTCTCCTGATTAAACATCTTTAGACTTCTGCTTACGGGGACCCTAAAGAATATCGTGTATCACAGAAAACCGGTCATATCATCAGCAGAAATTGAAACTGCATGTGCAGCAATCTCACTGGACACTTTGGCCAACGTTGCCCAAGCAACAGTTCGCTGTACTAATAAAATCTGGAAGCTAATGGCAACCATTTTGAGCACCTCTTGAGAGTTTAAAAGTAACTTCTGTTCATCTCGTTGATGTCTGATAAGTTTAGTATCAAAACGTTTATACAGGCTTTTCTTTGGCTCAAATGTGGATGCATTTTTTTTGCTTATTAGGAGCTTTAGCTAAACCTGCTTATAAGAATGCGCGCATTTATCCGTTCGGGCGTCTGCCGTCTGCACGATAACTTGAAAACGTATTAAGTTTTTCAAATTCTGTTTTCAGAAACACGATCATCAAGGTTTTAGCTCGGTTATATCAACTTTTTAGGGTTTTTCATGGACCCTTTCAAGTCCAAAATACCAAGATAATGGCAAGTCATATAACAATCGATTCGTAGAAGGAATAAAATGTTACTTTCAGTTTATCTCGTATGTACTCGTATTATTGACATGGAAACGCGTACATGACGATCGCTTTATCGAGGCACATTACTCAATTATTGTACTGCTTTGAGCAATAAAACAGACGTAAATTTGGAAGAAATTAAATGAATTTCCGTTGTTTATTAAAAACTTCATCTAGACTTTAAATTCGCGAATTTAGAATACTTCTATGTCAAAGCTGAAGCTCCTTCTTGGAATGCTTGCAAGATTTTAATATAAAGTAAATATATATTTTTGAGATGGGGCATGCACGTGGAACAATTTTAAATTGACAAATAGTATATATTATTAAATGATTAATTCTTATTTAGCATAAGAGAACAAGAATCGCTTTTGATAGAAATTGTTTTTATAGCTCTTTTCCTGAACAATCCACGTTTGAATTCAAGCTTGGAATTCAATTTCAAAGTTAAGCTCTTTTATTTATTTTAAAATCTCATCACAACGGAAATGTTATTTACTTTTTTCTCTTACGAAGCTTACATTTAAGGGAAGAAACTGCTTTAAAAAAACTCCTGCTTTCTCTTGGGGCATTTGCAACAAATGGTATTGGAAAATCGGAATTGTCCGCTTTAAACAACTGCAGGCAATTTCCGATCGAGGAAAATCTGTACGGCTGGCAATGATATGATAATTAAAATATGCAAGGTTTTTGCATTTGATATTCATAAGTGGCGATAATCTGGTTACATAGAGTTAGCTAGATAGCGAGTAAAAGATTTATTTAACGCGATCTGAAATTGTGTTTCGGCGCTTTGATTCCGTTATCGCGCGTAGTGGTTTGATTCGGAGATCAGCGACGTTAGAGCAATAATAAATCGCCTCGTCCGCATTCCACCTTTATTAATTAATGGTACGTAGGGCAGCCGCAATTTGTCGACACCCACTACTTTGGGAGTGGAATACGACTTCCAGGAAGTTTTTTTTCCTTTCTTTCTCTCTCTCTCTCTCTTCTGTGTTCTTTTTCCCTGGTAAGGGTCAAACGGTGAACGTGAATTTCCCCGACTGTTAGCCAGCATGGCTGCCGGTGGTGAGGGGCGTTTCGTCAATGTTAATTCTGGCGAAGCGAGATTATCTGATTAAAAGCCGGGACTGAACTCGAGTCATCGGAGTGATTGATGAGTTTCAATTTAGTGTCGGTCGCTTCCATTTGTCGTTCCACTCGAAATAAATTGTAGGTGGATTAGGAAAGAGCGCTCGCACGACGAGACCCCTTCCTCGTAGATCATCGGCGGCGCACTCCTCTTCCCCACCCTTTGCTCGACGGAGTTAACAAACACATTATTGTCGAATAGGATTGAAATGGATGTAAATGCCTGATTAATGAGCTAATATACGCACTCTGTTCACCCGATGCGATGGCAAACTAACTTAAGTTGTATGGAGGGAGCAGCAAGCGAGATTAATTAAAATTACGAAATAGGAAAGAGGAGGCGAAGGCTTTTGTCTAGGAGGTGAATTGTGACGGAGAAAAAGGGTTTCGGAAGATTAAGGTTTACCTGCTCGATTTGTTCTCATTTATCTCGGGTTAAGGTTGGTTTTGCTTTCTTTATTAAGATGAACAAAAGATTAAATTGATCTGAGGGGAAAAATGTTGGTGACCTAACTCAAGATTAACAACTAAAAATTAAAAAGCGCCAAAGCAAAAAGTAAAAATATTTCGCTTTAATCTTAATTATTCTGCTTTATATATGGAAGGATTTTAAGTGATCTACTACCAGCAATCGGCTGTTATGAGATTTTTTGCTTGTTTTCTACCCAGCTGTTTCTTTATGAGACACAGAAATTGGTTTAGTATGTTGATATTGTGTTTATAGTTGGAAAATGGAACAGACAAGAGGACAATTTGCTGCCTAACTACACTAAAGTTGAAAGGAAGATTTTTTTTTTTTAATGCAAATGTTCCACAAATTTCATTAAAATATTTTCCTTCCTAATATTACTCAAATCAAATTGAAATTTTAAAATAGTTATTTCTGTGGGCTAATTCAAACACACGTCCTTCACATTCGTTCCTACTTGTATATAATTCATCTAGAGTTGTTGGTATTCTTTATTACATTATCAATGGCGAACTTCCAGATTCATTCTACTGTAATTATAATGATTGGAGTTGAACCTCTGGTGATGATGGTACTAATGCTATTTTTGAAGTTGGTAAATGGCGTAGAAGGAAAGATCCAGTTGAAAATGTGGTTGACTTGGATCTTACGGTTAATTATTGTGAATCATTTAGACCAAATTTCCACTTTTGTGATCGTAAATGAAATAAATAAGTAACATAAAATAAATTATAAAATGGTTTCTAGAATAGAGATTCCCAAACTTTTTCAGACCAATCCCACCCAGTATAAAATTGTCTGTAAAAATAATAAAAAAATTTAAGTGTTTATAAATATAAGAATTATAGGAACTCTTCTTAAGTCTAATTTAATATTATAAAAATAATTAATATTTATGTAAAAAACTAAACTGCTCACATAATCAATACATCCGTTTATAGTTCATAGGTATGATATTTGCGCAAGTAGTTGTTTTCATTATTACGAATAAATTAATTAATAATATATGATGTATCAGTTAACTGGAGAAGTGTTTAATAATTATTTTTATAATATCTTTACCATCATCTAAGTGTGATGCTTTGACCACCGCATTATTTGTTATTACCGCCTCTCTTTTGCTCCTGAGGCCACAACCAGCCCCCTGTCCTGTTCCACTGCCCTCCAGGGGGCAGTACTATCCGCTTTGGGAAACATTGGTCTAGAATCTCTTGAAAACGCTTCATAATTTATTTTATGTTACTTATTTGTTTTATTTACTACCCATAAAACTGGAAATTGGTTCTAAATGGCTTACAAAAATTAACTGTAAATTGCAACTGAACTGTGTTTTCAAACGAATCTTCCTTCTAAACTTAGAAACTGGCATAAGTACCATCATCACAAAGTTCACCCCAGTCATTAGTAATTGGCAAAAATAATCTTGGAGTACATCATCAATAATGGAATGGAGAATACTAAAAAGCACGGGATAGATGTGTGTTTAATAAGCCTGCAGAAGTGACTATTTTATTTTAATTACTATATATAATTGAATGGGTGTCTGGAAGAAGGGCATATGTTACAGTTTTAAAATTTTACAGGAAACTCCAAAAACTCCAAAAGGCATCTCATTTCGAGATCGTAATCACTGCTAAAATCATATATGCCATTCTTCCATTTTTTAATTTTACATGTTTTTCTATTTGCGACTAAGTTTGTAATATCATATTTTACCTTTTTCCATTAAAAAAAACCATTTTGGAAAAATGTAACATATGCCCTTCTTCCAGAGACCCATTCAATTGTTATTATTTAATTTGAGATAGTAATATTAGGAAGGAAATGTTGATGAGTATTTATTTGTCGCATTTAAACTATTTTAAATATAACATAGATGGAATAATAAATCTTAAAAGCACTTTTAATAGCTCTCATTTGCCAATAGTAAAAATTATTCAAAGGAAACAATGGATACATTATCTCTCATATTAAAACATTTACAATTGTATACTGGAATATCCTCAAAGCTCGACACTGCTAGTAGCAAGCAGCAATTTTGGTCGTGATATCAAAGTTGTTTTCAAGACTCCTTCCCTTTAGTGCATTCCTAATGTTGATGAAGGTTCAGCTGTACTCTGTGCATGAGAGCACTATATTATCTCGTCCATCGATTTTTCGCTAATTAAAATTTCACGCAGGTATCAAAGGGCGAATGCAAATTGCCACAGACGTAATCACTTTCTGAATATCTTCGTAAACGAGATACGCGATAAACATTTGTCCATCGTAATGCCACCACGAGGTGTCGTTGGATCCCAAGGGTGTTGCCGAAATATTCGCCCAACATCACTCAGTCCTTGAGGTTTGCGATCTCCGACCTTAAGTCGGCTTTAAAAATGCATAATAAAGCTTTCCAAACGGGTTTGTTCCACTTCATGATTGAGGTTAAAGACGAAGTTCAACCTGTTAAACACGAATTAAAAGTGCTAACTGCTTTAAAAATTTCGCAAAGAGCTTTAGCAAGAATATACTTAGAGCATAAAAGCGAGACCTTTACGATTTACAAACAGAACTGTGACATTTAATGTTCGATCATCCGTTGTTGTTGTTGTTTATGCAGCCGTTCCCCTGAAAGCCTTTGTTCTGTTTTATTCAATACTGGGATAGTGTCAATGCTTTGGAAAAATAATCCTGAAGAAAAGTGATCTGTTATTAAATTCCTTTGTATAAAATTTGTTTTAATGATCAGTGATTTTGTTATCTCATTGAAAAAAATTAATAAAACGATCATGTAAACGCGTTTTGACAACAACATTGATATAAAGAGGAAATATGAAATTTTAAGAATCATAAATGGTCATCAACATGAATAAACTTAATCAAAATGTTAAAAGTAAAGTGAGCAAAATTTAAAACCAGCTGCCTCACGAAGTGGCAGAATCGTTTCTTGTAAGATATCAGTTTCGTTGAATATCAGTTGCCACATGGCCCATATTCGCCGTTTTTTGCACCAAGAGACTGCACTCTATTCGCGGTAAGTCGTGGGAAGTTCTTAGTGACTGTCCATAAGTCGAATACTCCAAAAAAATGGTTTGAGGTGGCAATACGGAAATTGCCAAATGGATGTCAAATGACCTATGGGATTACTTCTTACATAACGTGCATCACATCTTGCTAAAAATGGAGGGTATGAAGAAAAAAATCTTACTGCTAATTATTTTTGAACGGCCAAAATATTATAAGTAATAGAATTCTAATGCAAAAAGTTTTTTCCCCAATTAAAATTACATTATGATAAAAGTGAATAAAATTTACATTTCATCAATTGAAGGAACCATACTTGGAAGATCTTCTCGGCTTGTTCCTGATGTGAATACCGGACCATTGTACCTCCGCTGCACGACGTTAACTCAAGTAACTCTGCAACAGAAAAAACACACAGTTTCTACATATTATTATATGGGGCATGATGTTGTGCATACAGTTATTGCCATTTCCATGGAAACTATGCATTTTCGGACATATGTTGATATGAACTTTTTTGTTACTTTTCTTGTGAGGAATCGCCCTCTGAAGTTTGTCCCTATTGTTTTAGTTCAACGAGAATTGTCTTTTAATTATACCATTAGCAGCAAATGCAGGCCTCACAACGTCTTGCCATTGAATTTCTGACACGGCCAAAAAATCCCTTATCTGGTCACTTGCAGCCGCAATTCGCACTATCAGCTCTTCTTCCGAATCCACAGGAGAATTGTACATCACATTCTTCAGATGTCCCCAAAAGAAGAAATCTAAAAAGTTTAGGGCTTGTTCAACGGTAATTTTACAAACTTGTCGTATTTGGTTAATAAAAACTTTGTCATCATCGGTATCAAGTTTTCTAATTTCTCCGTTTTCTGGAAATACACTAACGAGAAAAACCGCTGTTGTATATATGATGTTTGACAATTTTTTTATGTATCAAGAATTCATTTGTGACATCCAGTTTATTGGCAAAATATATTCAAAATAAGGTTCTCTGCCACCCCTAAAAATTTGTACACGAGTTAACACCTAAAGTGAACCGATAGCTAACTTCTAAAATACAAATCTGCCAGTACTTTTATATGAGGCATTTTTATGTGTACTCAGTTTCCAAAATAACCGACGCCATTTTCGGATATGGAAGTCAATTTTGAAATATGCAATGGAAACCCTTAGTTTAAGGGCATTTTCAGATTGTACACGGCACTTGAGAAATGCTTTATTCTTGGTGTTTTATCAATTGATCCAACCGTTTAGGAAATAGAGGCACTGACAGTGTGGAACTTTTAAAGTTTTGAACCCAATTTTATCGATGAAGACAAAGAGATAGAGGCTGAGTCTTAGAGACTTTTCTATTCTACTTTTTTGATGGCCTTTAAGAATCCGAAGTCAGAATTTCAAAAATCCAAAATCTTTTAGTACACACGTACAGACTCTGCCTGTCTAAAAATTAACTTAATACACCTCCAAGAAAGTCCAGTTTGAAAGTTTATAAAAAATTAACAGTCATATGAAGATATATTTAAATACAGGAGAAATAAGTGAACTTATTGCAATGCGGACACGTTTTGAGTTTTTGAAATTTACATAATAAGAGATAGAGCAGATCTTGCTGGCACCGTGGAAGCAGTAGGAATGGAGGAAAATTTTCTTACCTCTCTCCTGGGAAATGAATTTTGCCGTCCAGACTCCGACACTGTTTTATCTCAGCTTTTGGCATTATAGTAGACTAAGCTTTCGTTTCGTTTTACAAAGCTTTCGTTCCTACATCAGAGAATGAGAAAATTATTTTTCAGCTTATATCTCATAGAGACAAATGTAATGAAGAAAAGAAATTGACGCTACAGCAAAACTTCTAAGAGAAGCACTCTGTAAGGTGTGTGTGTGCATCATGCCGTTGCTTTGTTACGTTCGTTGCCCTGGAGAAAGAGAGAGAAGACGAAGCAGAAGCATTCGTTAGTGAATATGAAATATCAATATCCAGTGTGAAAGCTTCTCTTCAAAAATATTATTATTTCTCGTTGAAGGCAAAAATTGTTTTGAGACATGTTTTTAATAAAATAAAAATATTACTTATTATCTACTTCGTAATAATACGTAGACCAAAAGCCCGTTATACTTTTCAAGTAATGAGAGAAGGCCATCTTTAACCATTTATCTAATTGGCCCATCATTTCCCCAAACTTTAATAATTAAACAATTATTTGAAACAAAGCAGTTCCAAATTATTGATAATAATCTATATCTATACTATTCTATAAAAGAAAGAGCGAAAAATGTATACATTCATTCATTCATTCATCACGAAGTCTCCAGAACTACGAAGCCTACAAATTGAAATTTGGCAAGAATATTTCTCTTGGCTCCTAGGTGCTCGCTAAGAAAGAATTTTATTTTTTTCTTTCTTCCTTTCCATTTTAGTTTATTTTTAAAATTCAATTTACCTGGAGCTGAATAGGATTTTTGGCATCCTTAAAAAATTGTAACGTTTGCTTTGTTAATGAAGATTTTTGCGATTGTTCCGTGAAGCAGCATCAACAATGACTGCAAGTCTTTTGCACGTGAATACAGTGTAGCTTTTATCTGTTATCTAAATCAGACGTAGCCTACGAAAAAGTCACATGACCAAGGTAGATCGAGTAACAATCCAACCTTCATTGTTTCCATCTTGAATTTCTACAATCAGTGATTTTTCCTTTGTTGAAAACAATGAAGATTGTATTGTTACTCGATCTACTTTGGTCATGTGACTTTTCAGTGCCCCGGCCTGTCTTTCTCGTCGGCTACGTGAATCGGATTTGCGACGTCGTTATTTGCTTTGTCAAGGCTAACGAGAAAGACAGGCTCCGGCACTGAAAAGTCACCTGACCAAGATAGGTCTATTAACGAATGACGTATATTAAAGATAGACTCCAAATCCTATTGTTAACAGCGACTATTGTTAACACTGTTCGTCCACATACCGCAACCATTGTTCTACAGGTTCTAAGTGGCACAGAGACTCTAACTTTGTCCTGCGAGGTTACCAGAACCTGCGCCAGTAGAGTACATGTGGGACCATCTAGGCAGTGTCTTCGCCTGCACCCGCGACCTGCGATGAACTTGTTGAATTCCAGGTGCAGTTGGAAGAAGAACGGCAGAATGTATCTCAGGACACCATACAGCACCTTGTACGGCATCGAATTGCCACCCGCCTAAATACCAGAGGGGGGGGGGGGGGAGTCATCTCAACTATTAAACTTTGCCATGTTTAGGAAGGTTCTACACATGAGGAAAAAGTGTAGACCTCCTTTTTTGTCAAGTGTGGGTGTCTAATTTGTACATCACAACTCATTTAAAATGTATTTTTCACGCATTAGTTTTCATGAAGGTTCCATGTCTCATACAGGGTGTTTCTCTTTCTCAGGCTAGTAATTACACTGAAGAGCCAAAACATTATGACCATCACCACATTAGTTAATGTTCTAGTCTGGATCACTTAGAGTGCACGTAATTAAGTGGAAATGGTATTTAACTGCTGCTGGAGAAGGTAAGGAATCAGTCTTGCACTTAATCTTGCGAGTGATGGGAAAGGCTGCTGATCTAAGCGAATTTGATAGAGGGCAGATTGTAATGGCCCGAAGACTCGGAACGAGTATCTCCAAAACTGCACGCCTGGTAGGTTGTTCACGATCTGCCGTTGTTAGTATTTATGCAAAGTGGATAAATGACGGTGAAACCAGAAGTAAACGCCAAGGTGTTGGACGTACACGCGTCATCAAAGAAAAAGGACGTCGGAGACTGTCCCGCTTGGTAAAGCAAGATCAGTGCCAGACAGTGGCTCAGCCGTAACCACCGAGAGAGAAGGCCTCTGCGATGAAACGTAATACATTGTTACATCATCATAAATAGGGCATTGTTATTCGTATTTCTACCAATAATAAGCCGTAAATTTGCCCTAACTGTGATGATGTAACAATGTATTAGTTTTCATAGCAAAGGCCTTCTCTTTCGGTGGTTACGGCTCAGCTGACAATGCAGGTCCAAGTGCAAGTGTTTCGGAACACACAGTTCAGCTGACACTGTAGGATATGGGACTGCGCAGCACACGTTCCACTCGTGTGCCTCTGTTGACCAAACGTCATTGTCACTACACCTATAGTGGGCCCGGGAACATCGAGACTGGACCATGGATGAGTGGAAGAGTTGCCTGGTCGGATGAATCACGATTTCTTATTCATCACGTCGATGGTCGTGTCAGGGTACGCCGACTTCCAGGCGAACAGTTGCTCCCCCCCCCTGTACAGCAGGCCATACACATGTAGGTCGTGGCGGTATTATGCTTTGGGGACGTTCTCATGGGCGGCTCTGGGACCAGTACTTGTGGAGAACGGACCATGAAAGTTGCGGACTACTGAACATCATTGTGGACCAGTTGCACCCTTACATGGCGTCTGTCTTCCCAACTGGAAATGGAATCTTCCAACAAGGTTCAAATTGTGTTGGAGTGGTTCGAGGAGCATAAGGATGAATTCCAATTAATGTCCTGGCTACCTATCTCGCCGGATCTTAATCCGATAGAGCACATTTGGGATGTCACGAAGCGGCAGCTCAGAGCTCAAACATCACCATGTCGGAATATCTCGACTTTGGGTGACCGCAGCGTAGACATTTGGTACAATCTGTCTCCAGTCATCTACCAAGAACTTGTGGCATCCATACCAAGGAGAGTTGCATCTGTTTTACAGACCAAAGGTGGCACAACGCATTATTGAGTAGGTGCTCAATGTTTTGGCTCTTCAGTGTATTTACAGCTCCTTTAATACGATTTACCAAGTTAGAAGTCCACGTTTTACTTTGTGGTAAAAACATCAATTGAAAGGAATAAATTTTAAGAAAAATTAAAAGTTCACTAGGATTCAAAAATGGATTCGCGGTTATTAAAGAAAATTATATATAATTTTTTTTACATTTGATTGTTTCTATCTATCTTCGCTGGGTGTTTTTTAGTCGTAGAATCGTGAATCTTCTTTGCTGCAATTCCTATCTCTGAAATTTTTTTCTCCCAGTATAATGTTTCTTAGAAGAAGAAAGCTACACCGCAAAAACCATATTATTTTAAATGGATTTTGTTTAGGGGGAAAAAAAAGCCGCAAACAAACAAAAAATCTTTTAAGGGCGTGCCACTTCCCCATCTCTGTCTATCCTATCATCTCACTTTTTCCATCCGTTCGAAAGGGAAAAAAAGCAACTAATGTTTATTGAAGCGCAGTCGATGTAATGGCCAGTCTACGTCGATAGAGAGTCAACAGGGAACACACGCACCAACACAAACACTTACACACAAACGTAGTTTATTATCTCCCAACAAAATACTCATTCTAGCTTACTGTTGGAGTATCTCTTATTTTTTCTTTCTCATTGTGAGAATTTTTTTTATTGATTTATTTATTGTTATTATTTTCTTAACCCCGCCACTCAGATTTGTGGCATTGTTGTCAAGGAACCTTTGAAGAAAGAATGAAAGAGAAGAACTGTTTACCATGGGGAAAAAAAAAAAGATTCATGGGGTTCAGTTCGAAAAGATAAATTTAAAATTTCCCAAAAAAACTGGAGCTATTCTGAGCCTCGAAAGAAAGAAAAAATTAAACGAAATAAAAAAAAATATTGTTCTTATTATTTTTGCATTAAAATTTGCATTTTTTGATATATTTTTTTAATGTTAATTACGCCATTTAAATAAGTTCGCTGTTAGGGAGACATATTCATCTCAATAAGTTCGAATTGTTATGTTTTTAAATAGCTCATGTGAAAGAAATTACGTTGTTATAAACGAACGCTTAAATTCCAATTCAATAAATGCTGTTGGCTGACAAGATCGAAATTTGATTCTCTTTCTCTTCGCTTTGCAAAAAATAAGAGTATAAGTCCAATTATTTTCCCCTCAGTAGATGAAAGTCCGATCAAAAGTCCTTGTATGATAAATTTTGTCTTTGAAATGGAAGCTCTTGAATATACGCAGATGAATGAATCATTAAATTAAATTTCAGTCCATGAAATAAAAGTGAATCATGTTTTCTACTTAATTCGAGTGCTTATGAACGTAGAGCAGCATTACCGTTTTGATATTGCTAATATTCATGTCTTATCGTGTGTTGACGATTTCTTTTAATTTTTCTGTTTATAGAGCTTGAATTCAGCTCCGTCCCACGTATAGTTATTTATTTTTGAAATATTGTTCGATTGGATCGTTTGAAATTCTTCAAGAAGAGACTCAAGTCCATATTAACGTGGAACAAGCTCTATTTTAAAATTCAAGATAACAACCACGTTTAATTATACGATCAATGCCAAACGATATAGCCAATAACAGATTAAAAGTAACAGCAATC
Organism: Rhysida immarginata; assembly: GCA_023313115.1. NCBI lineage: Eukaryota > Metazoa > Arthropoda > Chilopoda > Scolopendromorpha > Scolopendridae > Rhysida > Rhysida immarginata. The sequence goes on along the minus strand of JAHWFO010004243.1, from coordinate 3,078,291 downwards.
AAATAAATAGGTTGACCTTTTCTTTCGATAAATGCCAGTCCATTACGAAAAGAAGTAATCAACTTTGGCAACAATCATATAAAGAGAGAAGATGAAAGATCATATAAGGCTTTTACGGGCATTAAATATTGTAAGATGTACAAGGAAATATAAAATTAACATCCCTGTAAACAGGGGCGGCGCTAGATTTTATACTATCTTGCATGTTATTAATAAATAAATAAATAAATAAATAAATAAATAAAACCATCAATAAATTTGAGAAGCTCCAAATAAACTATGGAAATTCATACCTAACACATTTATACTTATTTTCAAGCTCAACGTTCACGCTAAAATACAGAACAATTTATATTACTTGATGGTATTCGTAGTATGTATCGTAGTACTAACAGATGCAGTAAAATTATTAGAGTAACATGAATTTTTGGTTTATTCCAGAATGTATATGCCTCGCAATTAGATTTTCATATTTGTAGCACAGCAAGCAGTTTTCTCCAAACTTGTTCAAACATTTGATGCAAGTGCAAATTTGTTCGTTTGCAGTCTTGTTTGTATTTTATCAAAGCGCAAATACTGCGTAATTTCTTCACGTCATTCTTTTCTTCTACGTCCGTCTAATGTAACATGAGTAATTAAGGCAGATAAGTGCAAAATGTGTACATAAAAATTGCAAACTTAAAATTACATTATACAAGGTTTGTCCGGAAAGTAAGGTCACAACCGCTGTAGGGGGGACAAGTAATATTTTAGGACGTTAAGTTGGCTATACTGGCTATCGTTCTCTGTTGAATTTTATTACGAAAATATTACAGCAAGCACTATACAAGGAGCGTTCAAAAAGTAATTGCATTACAATTTATTTCTAAATACGAACAATTCGACGCGGCTGAAATTTTGATGAGTCCTAGTTTTGAATAGGAATGGAACATTGTTGGCAGGGAAGATTCTTTAGATCTTGCAGCAGCTCTCTCCCTGTTCTCTCTCTTCTGGCTTCAGCTTGTTTAGGAGTTTCAACAGCCCGTCTAGCCTTTCACTTCCCTCTCGCGGCTGTTCCTCATTGCTACGTGGAGTCCTCAGAGGCAGTTCCTCATTGCTTAACAAGCTTCGGACAGTGGCGGCAATTACGTCGAAAAATAACCACTATATCACTAAAATAAATTGTAGTGGATTTTTTGTCAAATATTTTTTGAAAGAATACTAGCCGTTGTAACCTTACTTTGCAGACAAGTGTCACGTAGATAACTGAGCGCAGTGGAAAAGTTAACTTAATTAAAAGACATACAGCCCAATAGACATATTACTTTTATTTTTATAAAAAAAAATTAAAAGTAAATAAGGAAATTCCCAAAAGCAGGGAATTACAATAATGTAAAAATTATGAATTGAACCTCTCAATACGAGGAATTATAGAAATACAAATATGAATGATTGTATCCTCTAACACGAGGAATTACAATTAGAAGGATGCATGAACAACCTTCCCGATTAAATATTCTTTACAAGAATCTTTCAATCAAATTCGGTGACCCCAATGGCGCACCGTATAATTGTATGGATAGAAAGCAAATATGTAAATAATTTGCTGATATGAAAAGGTTACATAAACCTGGAAGTATTAATTTTAATAATACCCTTTACAGCTGAGGCTTTAGGAGAACTCAGCCTTATCTAAAAATTGACAGTACATGCAATAATTCAATGGAACATTAAATGGGTCCGATATAACGTCAAATTAAAGTTCTGGTGATGAACCATGCAAGAAACTGGAATACCGCAAGACAGGGATTCTTCCCAGGAGAGTGGCGACGCTGATGCGCTTAGTGAGAAGCATGAAAGCACGCTCCTGTAATAAACAGAAGAAATAATTACTAACTGGAGCCGCTAAAACTAACGCTACTTATTTAGCGCAAGAGAGAGAGAGAGCGTGATATTTCATATACATGAGACCAAGAGATAGGGCAAGAGTCAGCTTACCTCAGAATCAATAGTAGGCACCCAAATCTTCATTTAAGAATGGTTCCAGCCCCCAGGGCATGATGAGGTTTATACCAATAACATCTAAATTGGAGCGGCCGTCTTCTGTACGGCCGAAGAGAGTTCTAGCAGAGGTTGGCAGCCCTTGAACGTACACTAATGAGCGACCTCCAGTCGTTCGTTCCCACGACGCTTGAATCCGTTCCGGCCCAAGAGAATTTGGCCTAAGTTTTAGGATTTTTCATGATTTAAGTGTCCCTCGCTCCAGAAGTTATGCAATTCGTTTATTGTGTAATTTTTGCTGTTGTGGTATGAAAATTTTTCTACGAAGCTTCCTCTCACGTAGACGACGCAGAACTTGCCTCCCGACGTATCTGGCGACGTTGTCTCGACGTGGTCGACGACTGACGTTGCCCTGAGCTCGCTGGTCGACGACTCTTTAGTCCTCGCGCCGGCCTTGCTTCGCACTCTTGCCCTAGTTGCACATGGGGAGAGAAAAGTGAGCAAGAATTACGCTGCGAGAGTTCCTCACGCTCGAGCCGACGCTGTGAAGAGGAGGAGGGAAGTTTGAACCGTTCGCGCTGGACTCAGTTTCAGCAGACACACATGTCACAGTTTCCATGTATTCATATTCCTGAATATGGCAATGTCCGTGTCTCTGGTTTATTCAGCGGAGAGGGTTCGGTTGCGACCCTTTCGTATTTGCTGATTCTTCCCTTCTGTCTCGTAATCTTTTTCTCTCTCTCCAATTGTTTTTGAAAACGTTTTTGCGCATCGCGCCATCACTTCCGTGATGACTCTTCGCGCTCCGCCATCTATTGTCATGAAAGTTTACTCGTGGGCTGGGATTATTAATATTATTAATATTATTATTAATAAAATTAACAATAGATGGCGGTTTCTTGCCCGCATCCTTTTGTTGCGATCATGATCTGTAAATTAAGGTGGTCGTTGAACTATTCCATCCCACCATTGGTGTATCAGATTACTGAAAAAGATCACTATAGAGGGCGAACCTTCTCATCGGGTCCGTTTAGCAGCTATTCGCAATGTTTAAAACCAGCATTTATTATATTTTATCAATTATTTTGAATCATGTTAAATAAGTAAGGCCAAATAAATAAATCTTATTTGCTGACGATAGAAATACGAATAAAATAGACGAGTTGCACATTCCCGATTTGCGCACGCGCGTTATGGTTGCGCCATCTGATGACTAATTATATATGTACTATATTGGGCTAGAAAACACAGCAACAACGTGCTTAACGATGATCAATGCTTATGACTTACTTTTAAAAAAAATCAATTAAATGGGAAAGTAATCTATCAAGTTTATCAATGATATATTAGAGTAAATACTTATTTGATGGGTATTTAAAAATTTTCAAGTTGATGAGAGCAGATTTTTTTTTTTTTTTTTTTTTTTTTTTTTTGGGATAAGAGCTCAAATTCAGCCTTCCCAAAGATCTTTAATATACAATGTGTGTTATCATGAAAGAAAATTCTATTGATTCTGCATATTGTGAATGTACTGCAGAGTATGTAAACAAATATATTTCAAAATAATTAAAAGAGATAAGAAAACAGATGATGTAATACAGCCAACAATTTATTGATGAAATAAAAAATTCTTACTCAATTTTTATATTTTATTTACTGTAATATATAATTAATTGTGCCAAAGATTATTTTAAATTTTTTGATAATTTTAATCTTGTCTAACCATACCATGTAACTAATTAAATGCAGTGATTAAAATTAATACACTGATTGGAAGAAAGTAATTGGACACGTTTGATTTTAGATGTTTTGTCGAATATCTAGAAAAATACCGAGGGGGTCGAGGGGGATCGACGACCAACCCATTATGGAAAAAGGTCCGCCTCCCAAATATGGAAAAAGGTCCGACTCGGTGGAATTTTTGAAAATCGACCCCGCCAAGATAACGTCCTGGCTACGGCCCTGAAGATTACAGCAGCAACTCTTCCTAGAAAGAAAGCCTCACAACTGAAATGTCATACATTGTTACATCATCATTAGTCACCAAATTTAGGGTTTATTATTTGTAGAAATACGATTAACAATGATCGAATTATGACGTTTCAGTTGTGAGGCTTTCTTTCTAAGGGTGCATATACTTTTCAAATAGTAGCTAGCGCCAGACACAGGCAGTGCCCTATTCATTTCACTGAGCGCTACTGTGCCATCGGAGGTGCAGCATTCGCCATGTTGCTATTGGCAAAAACCTACGGCGGCGTATATTCTCAATGTAATTTCAGCTGTTTTTATAGATGATTTCTGGAGGTATTAATAAGCATAACCTGTTTTCTGATTTTTTTTTAAAAAAAAACTTTATTGCATTAACTAACGATAAAACATACTTTTAATGACTTCAAATAGCTGATTCAATGCCTAACGAATTTTTAAAAGACAAATATTTTAAAATTTTAAATTAAAAGAAAAGGAAGAAATAATTCTCAGTTCAATAAAATAATCAATTTATTAATCCACATATTGTAATAAGCAAAAAATAATTGTTTGCGATTGATTCACATGAGCCTCAGTGGCTCAGTGGTTGCGTGATCCCTTTGATGCCCGAGGATCCGGGTTCGACTCCGACCGAGGACGACGAGGACTTTTTCAGGGGAAAAATCCTGAGATCACGCACTTCCTTCAGAAGGGAAATACAGCTGTTGGTCCCATGTAGTCGTTTGCTGGCTGCACGTTAAAGAACCCTTGCGAGGCAAAATTTACGGCCCCTATAACCCTGTCCTGAAATGACCATAGAAGTTGAAAAGGACGTTAATACCAAAGAAACCAACCGATTGATTCGCATGCACTGCCTCGGGCCATCAGCTGTTTCTTGCCAATCCCAATATGGCGGCGCGAAGGCACCACAAGAGGGGAGGTCACTGCCAGTCTCTTTCTTTCATTTGTAATGAAAGTAGTATACTACTAGCACGGAAGAAAAGTATACGACTTCTAGCGTTTTATACGCTGTCCAAGGAAAGAAAAACTGGGCGTGTCTAATTAAATTTCCGATTTCAATTGTTTGACATTTCCGGAAATTTATTTGGATACGCCCAGTTTTACTTTCGTTGGACAAAGTACTTCTAGCTGAAAAGTATCTGCACCACTAGCACGACTTTCTATTATGGCGTCTTCTAAACACAAAACAACTGCGTTAATGGGGGCTGCCATCTTTGAAATCGCCCGTGTCATAGCTTACTACAATAGAAGGACTAATGACGTTTCTTCTATTGTTGCATGCTATGCCCGTGCCAACACCATCTAGACAGAAGGCCCGCGCATAGAAACGTCATACATTGTTACATCATGATCAAGCGGCTAAATTCAGGGATTATTATTGGTAGAAATACGATTAACAATAGCCGCTTTTGTGTGATGTAACAATGTATGACGTTTCTGTGCGCAGGCCTTCTGTCTAAGTGGTGTTGCCCGTGCTGGCTAGAAGAAATACTGGCGTTTCTAGCATGCTAGCAATAGAAAAGTATACGCTTCAAGCGCGCTTCTGGCGTCACTAGCTGAAAAGTATATGCACCCTAAGTGGTGTTGACAGTAGTCGCTAACAAGTGACAGCAATTAGCTGTTGATAACCAATTGTGTTCCTTTTGGGAGTTTTGTACTCTCTCTCTTTCTCTTTCTTTTGTTTTAAATTTATGTATTTGCTGTATTCCAAGAATATTCCTTTTTACTTGTTTGTATTTCTTTGCATTCCGTTTGGGTCTTCGCACCAGTAATTTTAATAATACACAATAAAAGAGACATAATTACGAAAGAAAATATATATCAGATTGGTTGGAAGTGCGAACCTGTTGTAGACTGTCGCACCTGGTGCCTCCGTTTCTGTCTCTTTCGCTCTCAGTAGGATGAAAAATTATCAACTTCCGGTTACGCGACACTAATTTCCAATCACGACATCGAACTGTGCTTATTTTTCATTTTGAAAATCTGGCCATCTTACTAATATCATTTAGTTGTTGATAACAATAGGCCTAACAGAAATTGGTTATTGACTTCAATAGGTTTAACAGCAATTAGCTGATGACAACAGCGTCAAAGTGGGACATGATCTAAATAATGGACTCGACTGCGTAGCATTACACAGATCTCTGACATCAATTAATATTCTGTCCTATTCACTGCTGAATTATCATTATCTATAAACTTTAAATTATTTTTTTAATTTGATAATGGAAAATAGAATAAATTTTAAAAAATCATCACTTTATTTTTTTTAAGTTTTGGATAGAAGAAATTGTGTTACTTTATTTATATTCAAAATTTGAAAATTATCTAAAAACCCATTTGTAAATACAGTCAACGAACTCTAAATTCTAAACGACCATGGATTCTCAAACTATAGGCTCAAAAGACTAGATCCTAAATAGAACCCGACATGGGTTAATAGAATCTAATTTCAGTTAATGGAGTCTAAATTAGGACAAAAATACATCGTAAAGTTCTCTATAGATTAGCAACTGTTGACGATTCATGGTATTCCATTAACGAAACAACAAAGCTAGTCAATGGGAAAACCACTCGTTGTGGCACTCCGAAAACTAATGAGTGGTGACAAAGCACTGGTGACCATTTCTGAATGTCTTCGCATTTCTGTACGAACTAACTGCAGCTTATCACCCATCGCTTAAACAGTTAACGGACATTTCAGGCTGTTTTTTCCAAGAATTATTGTTATTTTAGGGGGAATATCTCATAAAAACGAGATCTACAACCCAAATGTATCACAATTTTATATAGTATTTTTATAAACTACTTCATCTTTTTATTTAGACAAGCCATTGCTACACTTTACAGAATGTTAAACATAACTTTGAGTTGCGTATCAGTCGACAAGGTGTATCAGCTGCAAACGAGTGGTTCATATTCTATTGGGTGAAGTATTTATAATTATCGGAAAGGATATCTCCGAGAAACATGCATCCTACGAAAAAACTACTCAAGACAAAATTTCTTCATCTCGATGGTGGGCAATCAGATGGCGGTATCAGTTTCAGTATAGATGGCGCTATAACTGGTGAAACGAAGGAAACTTTATTTTTATAAGCTTTTATTAACTTTGCTGTGTTAGTTTGTTTAGGTCAAATCTTGTAATCAATATTAAACCAACTTTCCGACAAGCTAGGGAGCTGCAATTTGACACACTTATGCAGAATCGATGACAATTTATGATAAAGAAAAAAATTTTCAAATCGGTTCATTGGTTCGTGTTCTAATGGTACTAACTCATTACTACGAATTGATTGTTGTAACAATTGGACATTTCGTTATGGCGAGAGTAAATGTATCTATTGTTTATTGTTGCAAAATTAAGCTGTATTGTTGCCACTAAATAAAACATTATAAAAGCTTGGTTTGATAAAACTTTTTTCCTCTTAACTTGTTTTAAATGGCAACAATCCCATTTTTATTAGAGATCCGGAAAAATTCTCGTACGTATTTTTTATTTCAAATAATTTTTCGAGTCGATAAAACAAGGCAAATTTTGTTTGGTTATACTGTACTGCAAACCAACTTTAACAGTAATGCATGATAAGGTAACGAGAGCACCATCGCATTGTCGAAAAATACCATCCAACCATTTTCGCATGTTTGTTTTTTTTTCTTACAATGTGAGGATCTTCTGATGCGTTATGCAAATATCGTCACTAGGATATTTACATAACGTGTCGCTACTTCTTTCCCTATCGGTCACATTTTGACCTAATTTTTTTTATTGGACCAACGCCAAACTGTCTGAAACTCAGACCAACCAAGTTGGGCGTTGTAACATCCACTGTGTTCCTCTGCAGTGTTTTTTTTGACTCGTTCTGTAGTTGCAATTTCAATTGTTGTGCCGCGAAAGTTCTGTTGCTTCTCACAAGTCTTTCAGATTACATTATACATTTTTTGGGACACAGTTACTTAGACCGTCAGTGTAAATAATTCACCATGCATTGAACGCTTTAAAGATCGCATCTTCGAAATTCCATATGTCTAGCATTTTTAAAATCGTGGCTCCAGCAAGAGGGACGCGCACAATGAGCTCCTTTTTACACTCTGAAAGATCCTTCCCTTTTCCCATTGTGGAGTGTTGCTTTGCAGTATTTTTAAAGAGTTGCAGAAATCACATGGTTTACGCTCCTCTTCACGTCATTTGCATTAATATGCCATGAGCGATCGTTAAATTAATTTGCATGAAGGTTTCTAATTAAGTAGCCGGTGAAAGTATAAACATTTACATGTCAAAACTATGTCAGTTTTTTATAAAGACGTTAATTATTTTACCATTACCGAAAAGCAGGAAACCTTTTTTGAACGATATCATTTACAAATGATCTTTTTTTAATGTAACTATTGCAAAACTAGGCTTATTTAATGGATGAGAAGCAATTAAACTGTTTTGAAAGTAAATTTTTAAGGCAGGCCCAGAAATAGAATTTTTAATCTAAAGGATAGGCCTGTCTTTTTATTTCTTTTTATCTAAAGCCTAAGATAAGCAAGCCATCCGGGCGATTTGTATTTTCTGGGGGGCAACAGTCGAAGCAGAGCAGTAAAAAAAGAGTTGGCGTTTTATTTTCCCTTCGTTTTCATCCGTGAGCATTCCGATCGAGTGGAACCATAAAACTGTCTCTCAATTACACATGTGAGAACAGTTTCAACTGTTTTTGGAGACGACGACCATCAGCCATCCGAAGGCCTTCTTCAATCATTGGCTCGGGTCTCTTTCGCCATTCCACCAACCGACAGGCTCGATCTAAATGAAATAAGTCGTCCCGCCGTTTGCTTTTTTCCATCTCCTTGCTTTTCCCTCAGGGAAATTGTTGATAATAGAAGGAGAAGAAGAAAGAAGTAGAAGAAAAAGAAATGGGGAAAAATTCACCAAAAAGGAATGAAATATTCTTTTTTATTTCACTTTCTACACTTACTCAAGAAGCTGGTGATATAAAAAAGAAAAGAATTGAGATATTCGTCAAATGGCTCAGAAGTTTTATTCCTCCACCTGTACCCATTAAGGAAGTTTTGAATTAATTTGGGGAGCGCTTAAAAAATAATAGCGCAGAGAAGCGATTCTGGAAAAGCTCAGTCGGGGCATTTGACTTTCATCAGATCTGCGATAACTTGATTTCCATTACGGTAGAAGGCATTGCTCTCGTCAATATTGATAGGAAAAAAAGCATTTCCATTAAGGTTATTCCCATGCCAGTCTGATTTCAAAAATTACCGGTTTGATTTCATAAGATCCAATTGATTTCCTAATCATTTCTTCAAGATTTCCAAGAAATGCAGTTTGGTTGAATTTCAGCAGTTTCTTCTTCTTCTCGCTATCAAATATCGATTTATTGTCGTATTTTTTGTGTCCTCTTCCAGATAAGAAATCGCCGTTTTTCGGTGGCAGGGGAAATAAGGCCCAGCGACGCAAAATATGGCTTTGCTTTTCTTTTCTTCGCTTCACTTGTACTAACTGTTTGCTTTTGTCTGCCTCTCTTGTGATTGCTGTTTATTTAATTCTGACTCTCTAACTTCTATTATCTAAATGCGAAATGGAAAGTTTTAAAACGTTCGCATTCTTTGGGACGGCTAGCCAAATAGTTTACTCCCATTTGCGTGAAAAATTCAATTTTACTCGTTCGAATTATAGAGAAATACCTGAATTATCAAAATTGCTGCTAAATCAAAACTTGTCAAAATGCGAATTTGCGACGCGTTTATTCCTGATTTTACGCTATATGTTTTTAATATTTTAATCAGTGTGTCCACAAAAGAATGTCCCTATTTTCGTTTGCTATATTTCTTTATTATCAAAAGTAATGGATATTATTGAATATTGCGAGATATGTCCACACCATTCACTTGAGTCTATAAGATTTTCAAACTCTTTCTGCACTTTTCTCCAGCACTTCAATCATTGCAGTTCCCACTATTTCTGTGATTCGAATTTTTAAATCGTCTAAGTTTCCCCGGCAATAGTGAACTGAACAGAATATTTTTCGTATATGCCTATAGTACAAAGTCAGGGGATAGGGAGAAGGGGGCAATGGAAATATCCTGTTCTCCGTGTCCTGTTCTCATATCGAGATATCCAACGTTAATGGTAGATTTTGTTCAGAAATCTGCGAATCGCATTCGTGTCGCTACAAGATAAATCTATATCTATAAAATCCAAATACCACGCACTGACTGACTCACTCACTCACTCACTCACTCATCACGAAATCTCCAGAAGTATGAAGCCTTCAAACTTGAAATTTGACAAGTATATTTCTCTTGGCTTCTAGGTGCTCGCTAAGAAAGGGTTTTATTTATTCTTTCTTCCTTTCCATTGTGGATTTTTTTTAAAACTCAATTTACCTGGAGCTCAATGGGATTTTTGCATTCCTTAAAAAATTGTGACGTTTGCTTAGAAATTGTGACGTCGTTGTTTGCTTTTGCGCTTATTCCGTGAAACAGCATCAACAATAAGGCGTGGTTTCCATATCACCGGAATCACGCCAGAACGGAACCCTAACGGAAAATTTTTATGATGTCCACTTCCTTTCCATTCTGTTTTTGATCACCAAAATGTCGATGGAAAGTTTGTTGAGCTGTGTTGAAGAAAAATTTCCATTCCGTTTCGCCATAGTATTAGAAGGAGAAGTAGGGAAGCTAAGGGGTTTCCAGTGTTCGTGGTTTGAGGGCGCTTGCAGCAATTTGGGCCCATCAACTGGTGCTCTCAAGCATCACTTGCAGTTGGCAAAATACATTTAAAATAAGTAATTGAAATAGAAATTTTACAACATTTGTGCTAAAAAAATTTTTCTTGTTTCTAGAAGTTAATTTCAATACTGGAAGAAAATTATAAACTATTATTTCTGGTTTTTCAGTACAGTCTATTAAAAATAAAAAATGCAGAACAAAATCCAATAAAGTTGATATGAATTATTTACCAATTATGCAAACTTGGAATGTTTTGCTAACAGCCGACTTGGCTTCTTTTAATCGTTTTAATAAATTATTTAAAATAGCCTTATTAGCTCAACAAATTAATAAAAAAAAGTAAAGAAAAAAAAAATAGAAAATAAAAAAAATAATTTCCATCCAAAAACAAACAGTAAATATAAAATATATATTTTTTTTAGAATTACACCCCTACGAAAACATTGTACCTTAACTTTTTTTTTATCAATTTACCTATTAATGTATACATATTGTTACAAAATAGATATTGTACAATTTACATTTTTCGTAAGGGTGTGATTCTCAAAAAATTATATTTAGTTTTATTTTATTTTTATTTGTATTTATTTATCTCTTGGTAATTCTTAGATTCATTTGTATTATAATTAATTGATACATAATTAATTAATGTATTATAATTGTTGCTTAAAAGTAGTGTCCATTTATTGTTTATCTCTATTGATGGCTTGGCTAAATTTTTGTTATTTGTAATGATATTTATTGTTTCTTTAATTAATCTTTTTTAATAATTTTCTTCTTTTCCAATGATTTTTGTGTTATTCCAATCTACAATGAAATCTAATAGTATAATAGTAAAATATTTATGAATTTAAGTAATTTAAATAAATCATAAAGCTTGTCAAAGTACAGCTGAAGCTCAAAATGGATATGTCATACAGTAAATAAAAGATAAGACTAAGGAAAATAAAATAAAAGTTGTTTTTTTTATAAAATCTTTAAAACTTATAACATTTACAGAATTTTTTATATAAAAATATTTAGGCTGGAAAAGGAAAAAAAGTGTTCAATATTAATTAATGAAAAACTCAATTTCTTCGAGAAGCCAAACGGGCCTTGCACCCGCCATGGGCAGTGGCCCCGGTCAGGGGGAGCTTCCGCGATCTGCCGGGAGAAGCTCCTCCCAAACGCCACATTGCCCGTCGTCCGATTTTGATTTCAATACGCTAATTCTTAATCAAAGGTTTATTGAGGAATGACATATAGTACAAAAAAAATATTTATATTCTTTGTATATTTTTATTTTTTTTGGTATATTCTTTTATAGAAATAATATTGGTTGAGGCAAAGGGAAATTGGTTGTTTTTTATTTTCGATTTTTTTGTGTTGAGGTAATAATAGTATTTTGAATGATTTATTGAATCCTCAATGTTCTAAAGACACTTTATAGTGTAATCGTTTTCATTTAGTAGTTTAAAATAATTAAGTCTAATCATTTAAAAAAAATCTTTACTTTTAAACCCTTTATCAGACAATACTAATTAAGATGACAATTTTTTATTTAATTTGCTCTTTTCAGCATTATATTAATAAAAAATTATAATTATAGAATGTTGCAAAATAAAAAGTTAAAAAAATGAATTTTTGAGGAAAAGATACAGCGATATTTTAAGATATGATTTAAACGCTATTGGGGAATTTTAAACCACTTTATTTTTGTATCTAAAATTAAATACTGAGTAAAAATATATTAACAAAGTCTTATATATGGTGCTAAATTTTAAATTTTATATATTACACTGGATTTTAAAATTTTATATTTTATATTATTTTTTGAATTTTGAATATTGTATTAGATCTGATTTTTTTTATGAAACTATTAATTTGTATTTACTTTACTTTTATATTTATAATCTGTCCGGTTGTATTTTAAAATATATCGAGTTTTGAGTGTGATTATTTATTTATTTTTATATTTATATTTATTTTCTGTCCGTTTGGAGTCTAATAAATAGCGATTTAAGTATGATTTAGATTTTAAACCAAAAATCTCACGAGCAAAACTGCTCATTCAATTTTGGTAGATTTTATAAATTTTATAAATTATTAATTTTTTTATATGTATTTTTTCAGACCTTTTGCAATAAGTGCTTCTAGAAAAGCATTTGGGAACGAAGTGCAATAAACTGTAATAATAAATTGGAAACTATATTAATATCGTAATAAGTGAAATGTTTATTATCGATATACGTTATAATGACAGAACAGTTCCAAATGTTTACGGTAACAGTTTAATGTGGAAAAATAACGGTAAAATCAACTCTTATGGTGAAACAGCTTACACATTCGCGTTATTTTCTCTCTCTCAGTTAGGGCCCAAATTGACCGCAGCGCTGCTAGTTCATGAAAAATCCGTGACAAAAATGGGCGGAACTTAAGCTAGCGATGCATCAACATAGTATTTTTTAAATTGCTCCAAAATAAGCCATGATAAAATCGAAATTATTGAAATGAATGAATGCCTGGAATGCCTATTGTTTATGGGGAATAGTTTTTAGTTCATTTTATTATAAACAAAGTGCTTAATTTCTTTAAATTCACAGGTATGTCGAAATTGGGGTGGGGGAGGAGGTCGGTGAAGCTTCCCTACTTCTCCTTCTAATACTATGGTTTCGCCACAGAAGGCAGCACCGCCATGACGTCATCGCGTCGACTTCGCTGCTGTCGGTCTGGCGCTTCGCTTGGCGAACTTCGAAGAATATGGCAAAAAATAAAAAGAATATTGAAAGAAGCTGCTCTGCATTCACCTGGATGAATTTTCAGAGGGAAAAAAACTTCATAAATACCAAAAATTTGATATTAAATTAGAGCTTATTGTTGTAGCACACCGGTATGTTGCGGTCGTCTTATTTTGCAGGTACGGGTTCGAATCCCGCCCTCGGAAATGTTTTTTTTTTTCTTCCTAAATTCATCTTAATATGTACGGAAGTTCAGTAATCCATTTTGTAATCATAATCTCAATTTTCCAATTTGCTACTATTGTCTATATATATATATAAAATCCAAACTTGTGCGATTATTCCGTGAAACGGCATCAACAGCATTATTTCGCGCAGGAATATAAAGTATCTTATTTTCTAATAGGGCTTTTCGTGGCGA
>JAHWFO010004243.1:3042610-3057647 GCA_023313115.1 Rhysida immarginata | reverse complement strand
TTCTTTTGTACCCTGAAGAAGGCGGGAATAAAGCCGAAACTAGTTGGTTTTTAAAACTAAAATGTTGTACTGTAAGGCCTCTTTTAATTTTGTTATTAAAACAGTACAGAGAACAACATCCTCACAGATTTACAATAATTGCCTTTAAAACTATATCAAAAGAAATGTCTAATTCCCTTTGCTTTGGCACTTATTAAAAAGAACATAAACAAATGCAGAGTGGCGAAATTACCCCACTAGTGGGGCAATTCCGCCACTGCTGTTGGGCAGTCTTGCCTTTACACCTAAATTAATGAAACATACTTTAAGCATGAAAATTTGGAATTTTTAATGAAAATATTACAATGCTGTAAAAAAGAACTGTTTTTTAAGCAAGCATTGTATATATAAAATATCAATAGGGCTTTTCATATTCTGAGCTTTTATTCTGTCAAGTAAAATTGTTCAAGCAATGTTAAAACTTGCCGCGACTTTTTTCATGGAAGTTAGATTTTCAACTGCTTCGATGGCCTTCTTGAAACATTCACTGGTCCACTTTGTTGCGAGATGGCGATATTGTCCCATTTCACACAATATAACGGTTGCGATGCTGTCTCAACTAACCTACTTAACAATAAGTCTAATGTTTTATACTAAAATACACCTAGAAAAAGTTGTTTTCAAAATATATAACTGTTTGTTTAAGTATACTTGCCACGACGATTTTGATTGACGAAAATTAGATGAAAAACACTAGAAAAACGTTTTAGCTGACAAAAATCAAACTGAACGTACACGTTGAAAAAATTCCGTTGACTACTGCTAATAGTAATGGCCTCAAGAGATCAGCACACTCCAGAGGCATTTGAAACTCATTAGTACTACAGAATGGAGAGTGGCGGTATTACCCAGGGTGGCGCCATTGCCCCACTCTCCCCTAATTCGTATGAAGTCATGACTATCTTCGCTTGGGTTTAAACGCTATTAAATATCATCGCAGACATGCAAATTTCAGGGAGCTGGGAGCTGATAGGTTTATCTCTGGGAATATACCACATTGTTATGGGTACTTGTTACTAAACGTGGAAACCGTGCTGAAGCGCGGAGCCTACTTCGAAATCCGACATTTGATATGCAACGACCTGATATATCAATCGATTCGTATACTGAATATAATATTAATTTTTCTTTATCATTTAAGGATTGTTGATGTGAGCTTGGAGCACGCGCCTGTTACTAAGCTTTGTCGAGGCATGCGCTGGTTTCGTTTTAAAAATTCATTCAGGTTGGCCTACAAAAAATAAAAAATAAATAAATAAAAAAAAAGAAAATAAATAAATAAAAAATAAAAATGAAACTAGAAATGAAATCAAAATTTTGTAAACAGTTTGATCAGCTTATTGCCTACTAATTATGATCGGTTGATTAAATTGCATATTAACCAATGATCCGTAACTGAATCTCCGCATCCAAATACAATACTGGTTTCTGTTATTAGAATACCCTAATAAACTATTAGGTCTCTTATTGTTAATGCTAATTTACATCAGTGGCTAATTTCTGATAGACCTATTGTTATCAATATACAATTGTTGTTAACCCTAATGTTTGATATTAGCTAAATGGTGTTAAGCCTATTGTTAAAATTAGCTGATCATTGTTTGGCCTATTGTTAACAATAGCTAATAATAGTTGCACCTATTTTTAAAAAAAGTTAATAAAAAGTTAGGCCTATTGTTAAGAAAAGGTAATTGAGGTTAGACAGATTTTTTAAAAAAAATGCTAATAAACAGATCTACCGTAAAACCTTGAATAGAGGCCCAGGCTTCTATTTGTTTCAATGGTCCTGATCCCCCAGCGATTAATCGCGACTCGGCGTTTATTTAAGACCCGGCGTTAAGGGATATACCCAAGAAATGGCAATAAAAACGCCGGAATTTATACGAAATACCCGAAAAACAATCAGACCCGGCGTTTGAGACTCGGCGTTTAATCTATTTTTAACACCCCACCCGGCTTTTATTAGAGACTGGCGTGTATTTGAATACTCGGCCTTTATTCAAGATTTAACGGTATTTTAAAAAAATCTAATAAGGAGTTAGGCCTATTGTTAACAACAGGTAATTGAGGTAGGCCTATTGTTGTCATTAGCTAATTAATGTTGGACCTATTTTTAACAATCGCTAATTGCTGTTAAGCCGAATGTAAAATATAGCTAATAAATTTTCGAGCTAATGTTTTTAGCAGGTAGGTGAAGTTAGTCATATAGCTAATTGCTCTTAATCCTATAGTTATCGATAACCAGTTGATGTTAAGCCTATTTTGGCCATTAAGTAATTGCTGTTAGGCTTATTGTCTATTAATGTTAGGCCTATCAATAGAAATATTAGTCCTGTTGTTAAAAATAGCTAATTAATGTTAGAACTATAGTAAACATTAGCTAATTTCGGCATTATATCAAGCTGTAAAATTATAAGTCAACATTTTATATGCTTCTGTTTAGCATACTTGGAAATCATTTTACGAGTTATTTTCTTGTTATCTTCTCTTTGAGTTAAATGTCATCAATTTATTTGATGGTTTAAGGGTAAGAAGGATTCCCTATTTGCCCATCGGAGGCCTGCCGATTGACCTGATTTGCAACTTTATGGAAGTCCATATGAACTTACTGTAGCAGCTTGGTGATTAATGTTCGCAGTAGCTCAATTGGTAAGAGCGGTGCCAGCGAAAGACATAATACCTGATTCGTGTCCAGGTCGCAGGTCTATTTGTAATTAGTCAGTCTCTCTAATCTCATAGGAAATTCTTTTCTGATCTACACTTTATACTGATTTCAGAATAGTAAGTTAGAGTTTTGAATAAATTGTCTTTATTATTTCCTTTCAGAATAATACATGAAGTGGTAATGCCTCAGCAAAAGTTGTTTAGTTTATTGGAACATGCCAACAAGAAATTAATACTCCCGAGGACAGTATAGAAAAATAGCGGAAGCCCTGAGTTCTTCTATTTTTACCCCTTCATCTGCACTTTATAAATCCCCATTTTTGTTTTTTATCAAAAAATTGATGTTCATTTAGAAAATATAAAAAACGAGCTCTCTCTCTTCTTTCCTTTCTCGTCATTTTCGATCTAATGATATCTCAGGCCATATGCTGCCTAAAAACCAAGTGACTCCACCCCCACAACTCCGACCCCATAAGACAATTTGGCCGAAACTAAGGGAATCTGCATATCGAATTTCACTCCTTTACGTATCTAAATATCACATAGATCATTTGGTCCCCTCTTACTCCGACTCCAGTGGGCCATTCAAAACCAAACTAAATAATGAAGTAGGATATGCCTAAGGTAAGCTCATTTCCGAGTTTCAACCTTCTACATCAAAAAATGTGAAACATATGAAGGGGACGGACAGACGGACATTGTGAAACCGGTAAGTGCTTCATTCCTCCGCTAATCTAATAATCGTAATCACACTGCAGTGATAATTTGGAAGAAGATTAAACATTGATCAACCATCTGACTGTGTATCCGTAGATTTTATTAATAACTAGCTGGGGTATCCAGTGTTGCCCGGGCTTCGCGTAGAGTGAAGAATGTTAATTTGTTCGACTAAGAATGTCGGACGGATATGTGCAGAGAATTAGGGAATCTTACCAGCACAATCAGCAAAAGTCGACAATGCAAGCCAGTAAATCGCCAAAAAGTACAAAGATGGGGCAAAGAAAACCCAAAAGAAGCTATTGAACACGAACGTTTGAATATTTTCTGTGCTAGGAATGTGTTTTGGCCATTCTTATTTGCAATGGTCGGAATTTCGCATCTGGATATGCTAAAAAAATTGTTAAAAGAGTAGCTGATGGATTCTCGAAAGATGCGAAGTCCAACCGTTGGAAAAATGATCCACAGCCTTTGTGTAAAAAGGGTAACTATGGCTCACAGATAATGTGACGGAATATTCATGAGCAATAAAGATAACTGTTTATCGCATACGGTTGGTTCAGGACTGGTTTAGCGAGCACGGAGACCACTTACGTCATTTCTTCTGGCCACTCTAGAACCCAGATCTCAGCTTCATAGAGAATGTTTGGGACACCGTCAGCCAGCTTCTCTTCCAACAAATCTGCGAGAACTGACGTCATGTCTGATGAACGCCTGGTCTTCCATTGACTTACAAGTGCTTCAACACCTTATTGACTCTATGCCAATCCCCATATATACTCTAATGCGGTCTAAAAAGGGTCCAATATTAAATTAACGTTTGTAATCCATTTGTCTGTGTGCGTACATATTAGTCCGAGATTCTTTCCTTGCTTTTTAGCGTTTCGCTACAACAGTTTGCTCATTCGTCCAACAAAGGCATAGATGCATCTCGTATGCAGGGCCTTTTTCCATCTATTTTCAGGTGGTTTTAATATCAACAGCATGCCAATGGAATGAGCAAACGATGGCCCACATGACCGGTCTTGAGATTTTCTTCGCACACTCTGGCCATGTTCCTGTGCGATATTCAAAGTTTGCCCATAAACCTTATAATCACCCGATATCACACATCCTGAGGAAATGTGAGATAGGTGATCAAAAACAGGTCTACCTTATCTTTGTGCAAAACTCTTTTTTTAAACTTTGAGTAATCAAAGTTATAAAGAAATAAAACACATTTTCAATAGCTCTCTATTTACGAGAGAATAAAGTAAAGAATATGGGTCGCAGGAATTTAGAATCCTCCTGTGTTTTGTTTCTATTAGTTATAGCTCACCTAACTGACGGTGGTTTAATACCGAAACGTGTCTGACAAAAAATCTAATTTTTTGTTGCAATCTGACCCTCAAGCCCAAATGATTTTAATTGTTGTTTTTTTTTGTTTCATATAACTCACAGAACCTGACAACATAATAAGATCTTTATGTTGTAAATATCAAGTGGCGTCTTGAAGTTTGGAAACTGGCTTGTTAAATGAAACCAAGCTTCCTTTTTAAAAGTGGCACTATTTCTTGCTTAACTGCATCTTGGTTTATAGCAATTAAGGGTATGGAAAGACAGAACTCTCTGAAATGCAAACGACTGTGACAAAAAAGTTGGCTTAGACAATGTTCATTAGAACGAAATTTTCTTGGGGAAAATAGGAAGGGAAATTTTTAATGTTGAATACGGGAACGAGAGAAGGAAGAGTTTTAAAGGCTCAGTGACCCCCTGGTGCTTGAACCCACCTAAGCGGCAGAGATCCTTCGCTCGTTCATTGTTTCATTTCAATCCTACTCATGCTTCGAAAAGAATTTCGATTTCTTAGACTCAACTGCCACCCCCTCTTTTTTTCTCGTCCCTGGCCGTCCACCCACTTGCCAAAATACGATGAATAATTCATCTCTTAGGCGAGCCAGGCAGTCATGGCATCCTGTTATTGATTACTCTGGCCTGGCCGACACCCCGCATCATCTGAGGCTTTTACCGGGTGAATTTGCAATTTTCGACGCCCGATGCTTGGCACGCATTGAAGCCAAGGCCCCCTTTAACGAAGCCTCGAGTCATCGAGTCGCAGCCACTTTCGAACCGAAGCCCCCGCCGACCCATCAGCCTGCCTGCCGTCCTCTTCGTGCGTTCGTTTTACATTGGGTTGCCGCGAACAGCAGCCAGGCCCGAGCCCCAGCCACGTTCACTCGTCTCTCGCCGCTCGGTCTTTAGCGCTCTTGCCTGGATCTATGGATATGCAAGGCCGACACTGGCGCGTTTGGTGGTGCTGACGCCGCTGCCACCGCCTCCCGTTCACGCCCAAACGATCGGCCAGTGGGGCTCCGTCGGTCTGAGGAGGCAGAAATTTTAAAACAAAACAAAACAAAATCAACAACAACAACAACAGCAGCAGCTAAAACAATCAATAACAACAATAACAACAAAAACATTTCGTTATTCGGATTGGTGTCTGCACTATAAAAAAAGGCTCAGGGGTTTGAAATAAAACGCACACAGAACACACGTTAAAAAAAGTGTGAAAAGGGGAGGCCATAGAGTACGCGTGAGGGAGTGGCAGTTTAAAGGGTCTGCTCTCTCTCCCCCTGATCCCCCCTCCTCTTCTATATTACACACGCCCAGCCAGCTGGAGCATCGACCCACAGGTAAGAAGAATTCCATTTCTTTTCATTTAACAGGTTGGTGTAGGCCAATGCCGGGAACTTTATTTTTAGACGTATGCATATGGTAGTACGACGTTTATAACGGTTTCACTCTCGATCCGATTGTGATGATCAACTGTTATTCGTTTCACTAGAGGTTGATTTAGAGAAAGAAAGAAAACGATTTCACTCTTACTTCACTTTACAATAATCTTGGTGGTTTGGCACCTGAAACAAAATATGCCTGTATTCGCATATGTAATTATGGTTACAATTTGAATAATTTTTCTGCAGTTTAACACATGGTTCCTGTTAAATTTTTTCCTTGAATATTAGACTTGGTCTTCCCTGGAAGTACTTCTCCCTGTATCTCGAAGTATTGCTAGGAAGTTTGCCCCACACGGTATATTCTGAGAATGTTGAAGATATTATTTAATGAATTTGAAAATTGTTCTCCAGTTGGGTGACCTCATGAGTCATTCATTCACATTAATTATATAATTTTCAGGTCTTTTTGTGATCTTCGTGGACTCTAAAATCCTAGGAGCATCTATTATATGCAAAATTGTCTGATCCTGAATGTGTAATGCAAAGCTAGAACAGCCTCTGTTGTTTTATGCACTTTGTGTTCATTTATTCTAGTCTTTATCTTTTTCCAGGACTGACCATAATAGCATCTTGAACACGTTCTACATCCAACTTTATAGATGCCTGCCCTATCTGGTGGCGGAAATTTTACTTTAACCCCACTTTTTAGATCCAGAAATGAAAAAGAAGAACAAGTTGCCTGCCGTCCTCATAATGTTAAGACGTTCTGGTAAAAATTACTCCAAGTTGTCCAAACTTCTACTTTATCGTGATTGCTCATCAAAATATTTGATGTTTTAAAGATAAGGAAGATTTCCGACTTGCGAGTTAGGAGTCTACCTGTCATCCAGGCTTATCATGTGACATCATAGACTTAGTCCATAAGACACATAGTTGACAGCATTTGCTGTAATGTCCGCGATAGCTCATTTGGTTATTTGGTTGGAGAGGCGAAAACAATACACGTGGTCCCTGATTCGATCTCAGATCGTCATCTCTTTAATCAAAACTATCTAATTATCTGGTCCTATCCTAGATCAAAATCCTCAAGTTTACCTTAATGAGGATTTTGTAAAGATTCCTAAAGATTCGTTCTCGCTTTTCTTTTAAGAGCCCTAGCGACATAAAAATTTCTTAGTGGGATTAAAGGCAAAATTCCGCCACTAGACAGGGCGTGCATCTATGATCTCCGATGTAGAAAGTGTTCACGGTGTTATTACGATCGGCCACTAGAATAAAAGATTGCATAAAGTATGTAAAAATTAGAAGATCGCATACAGTTTCCATTCTGGTCTCGATTTCGCCCTTAACAGTTTTTGTATTTGGCATCTACGATGATTCTAGGATGTTAGAATTTTTATAGCTCTATGGAGGTCATTAAAAAGATCAGAAAATTAATGGAAATAAAGAACCATGAACGTGTCTAATGCAAGAATGTTTAATATCTGCGTCCTCTAAAGTGTTCAAAAATGTTATTTTTTTTTCCATTCTGCTAGCGATTTTTAAGCAAATTCCTTCATGAGCAAAAAAAAAAAGCGACAACGTTTACAAAGCATTTGCATCACGTTCTTTATCAGCTTTTCTCGCGCGTCTCTTTTTATTCCATTACAATTTTTTCCATTGGAGATTGTTCTCTCTTTTTAATTTTCCCTGTCTTTTTCCCATTCGTTAGCAGTGCTGCATTCACTAGTCGTCCATTATCTCTTTTCATCCTTGTTGGAATTTTTTTTGTCGGGTACCTCTCCTTTAATTCTACTTGCCGCCCACCTTCGTATTTCTCACCGTGGATGCTTTTTCGATGGAGCGTGCGTTCGTTTTCGGACGCTGGTGTCGCGTGCATCCAATAAGGCTTTGCACGTGAATCTTTGTTTGCTTTCAAATTAAGGCTCTGACCATTCGAAGCCTCCTCCGGGAGACTCCATTACAGGCTTATTTTATTAACGTTCGCGCCTCCCGTTCGCCAGCTTCTTTTCATTTTCTGACCAGGGCTAATGTCTCGCCGCCGCCCTCTTCTTGCTTTTCTCTGCGAAGCTGGTGAAGAATAACAAACGAGATGGGGGGGGGGGGTTAAGAAACACACACCAACACACACACACGCACACACAGACAACACACACACCCTGCGAAGACACTTGTTAGCTCCGACTGTCCTATAAAGAAGGAGTGAGGGGGAGGAACTCCATTAAGATTCTTTTTTCTACTCTTTGCTTTACATGTCATCAGTATGGTATTTTTTTTTTACTTTTATATATATTTTAATTGGAATTCCTTAGCATGTAATAAATAAGAAAGTTATGTTAGACTTAAAGCGTAAGAAAATTGAAATGAGTGCAGTAGGGGAGACGTAGAGTGGTGTTGCTTTTTTAACCTTCTTAAAAGGTGCGGAGTTTAATTAAAGAAAAATATTGAATTAAATGCGGATGTAAAATATTTTTTATTTTATCAACCTGGTTCATATTTTCTACCCTGCGATGAG
Source organism: Rhysida immarginata (assembly GCA_023313115.1). Lineage (NCBI taxonomy): Eukaryota > Metazoa > Arthropoda > Chilopoda > Scolopendromorpha > Scolopendridae > Rhysida > Rhysida immarginata. The sequence goes on along the minus strand of JAHWFO010004243.1, from coordinate 3,048,995 downwards.
ATTTTTTTCCTTACTCCTTTGAGTTTGTTATTTCAAGCGGTTAAAATTAACAAAATGGTTACATAAAAAATTTTAAAATAACATTACCATGAAGAAAATTAACACGACAAATTAACAGTAGTAATTGACAAAAGAAAGAAGAAGGATTCAAAGATGCTGGCGTAAGGTAAACACGTAGTCATGAACGAACCTTTATTTTTAATGTTTGATAAAAGAGAAAGGAATTTTTAGAAGACTCTGTGAGTAACATTTACTATTAAAGGTAGAATTGCCAAGATAATCATCTGGCATACAGTATTGCTATCGTTTATCCTTCAATGAAGGATCTCGTTGATGTTCAATATGCAGAGGCCACCAAAAACTTTGTATACATACAGTATTTTAACATTGTATACATACATCCATCCTTGAACATTTGGATCAAATTACGGCAACAATATGTAGTATGATATTTTCTTTGAACAAGGATAGGACGTACGAGCTTACCTGGAAGAGAATTTATAAAGACACTGGGTAGGACGAAGAGGGGGTGCAATTGAGTTCCCCGCACGTTCTCCTTATTTAACACCTTGAGACTTTTACCTAAAGGGTCCCTAAAGAATGCCATGTATCGCAAAAAAAAATCCGACTGCAAACCTCGGACATTCGCGCTTCGTGATTCGCGAATTTAGAGATCCGCGAAAATTTTTTTGGAACTGAACTTCTTTGCATCCGCGATTTTTTCGCATATCCGCGATACTGTATTCTATATTTTCATCAAACATTTTTTTATTTTTTAAAGATAATGTATTAAGCTAAAGTTTATATGAAATTAAAGTGGGAGCATAACTGGGATCTTATTTAGGGTTTCATTTATAGAATTATAGCATACATTACTATTTTTAGTGACTCTACCAAACATCCGCGAATCCTCCTCATTTAACTGTACACTAATTGGGAAGAAATTAAAACGACTTGTACACTAATCTCACTGGAAATTTTGGCCAATGTTGCCCAAGCAGCAGTTTGCCGTACTAATTACTGTCTGGAAGCTAATGGCAATCAAAATGTCACGAAATGTTTGTTTGCCGACTTGTATTCATCTGGTGATGTCTGATTAAGTTCAGTATTAAAATCTTTATACACGTGAATATTTGGCTCAAATGTGTTTACATATTTTGGCGAAATCTGCATTTGGGGCAGAAAGATCTTATATTTTTAGCTATTTACTGACGAAAATCTTCTCTAGAATTAGCTTTAATGGAACTAACCTTTCTGAATAATTGATGGCAAGGTTAAAAGATTTTATTACAAAATTCGTTATAGATGCATCTCTATCCAAGGAATCATGTTATTACAAGCGACCCACATCTTATGAGAACTGAGTTAGGGCAATTGGACCAGATTACGCAACCATAGTCCTATTAAAGTTGGGATTATTTTTGCTTTTACTGTCATTAAAAAGTCCTTTGTGAGCTAAAGATCTTTTTAGGCGTTTCATTAGAGGCCGTTCGATTGAGTCGAATAATCAGATTTTCAGCATGAAATTACAATGAAAATTAAGTTAAGTTCGAATTAAAATAGACCTCCAATTATTTTATGGGAACTGATGTTATCTGATTTCGCTCTAGATATTTTGAGAATCACTCTGTTGGTAGTGTTCTCGCTGAGTAGCAAGCATTTTGAATGTCGACTTCAATATCTTTGTTCCCATTATGAGCTTGAGCGAGGACTTTTGTAAGGATCCACGAAAGATGTCAGTGATATGTTTTTTTAAAGGTGTGGTATGATTATCACAGGTGGCAGCAATATTAAGGGCGACAGGTTTTTTTACTGATCCTAGTCGACTTGTTTTTTTACGAGCCCTTTGTACGTTAAACTTCCCTGGATTTATCCTATAGTCAAACATGCGCTAAATTCTATCTAATCTGTTATTAAACTTTATTCCAGAAGTACCAAAATATTTTTAAACTTTCCTTGAAATATATTAGACTGGGAAAAATGCATTTGTACCATAAAAGCAAAATAGATAATGAAAAGCGGTCGTGTTGGGTTCGTACACATCCAGTCCTATCTTAAACTTTGGCTCCTCCATCTCCCTCCCTTCCATTCACTTGAGCCAAATTGCCGGATAAATTCGGGTGAAGGGCGAAATGACTCTATTGATCGTCCCCGAGTGCTATAACGTATCGCGGTCATTTCGCAACTGGATTCGATCAAGAGCCTTCTCCGCGAAATTCATCGCCATCGATCCCGTTAACAGCTAGCTAAGCATAAACCAAACGTATAGGTAACATATCCGTGAAGGACATTTTCACCCCTTCTTCATGGCTCGGCTCTTTATGTGGCGGCTATCATTCGAGGGTGGGGTGGGCGGCATCTCAATTATAGCCGCGGGAAGAATATGGTGAGGTGAGCACTTTCTTCTTTTGCTTTATTTAAAAGCAGTCGTTTCGTTGCTTTATGTGATTATTTTGAGAAACGCTGGTGAAAATGAGACCAGAGGATCTCATTTTAAGAATTTTCCGTTTAAAGTATCATGTCATAAGATAATCACTTCCAAGGTGACAATCTTGTTATATATACGTTTCTCCCATATTACAAAAAAATTATTTCGTTAAATCAGGGCTTGTTTTTAATAGGTAGAAAGTAAACATCTACTACCGGACACTTTAGAGGATAGAACATTTTGTTTAGTTGGGTTGCGTACAAATACTGTATTTGGTTTTGCTTGGGTTTTCTATTGTTTTTCTTTGGTTTTTCGGTCTGCGGCCAATTGATTTGTTTCTTTTTAAGGGAAGAGGAGAAGAAATAATATCTTGCCCGGAAGTCATCAGCTGGAATCTAGATATCGAATCAGAAATCGACTTGACAGGATAGCTAAAATTTGAAATAACATTTTGAATAGAAAAATCAAAGTATTGTACCATGAAATTTCTATTAAATTTTTGTGTACATTCAAGACAAAGCTACAGATCTTCGAATCTTCGCGCTTCCTGTCACGTGTTGCCTTTTGCTACCCTTTTTATATCTGTTTGTTCGTATTTGCATATATTTTAAATATGCCACTTGGACCGATTTTTGGGAAGGAAATATTTCTATTCGCGAGTAACTGAACTGAGTAAATCATGAAATACTTGTTATTTCTAAACCTGCCGTTCCTAATATATATAAAGATGTGATTAGAACTGGCCACATGCTCATTGCAGCCTCCAGAATGAAATATCCCACTCTAAAAGGTACCGCTGACGTGATGAGTAAAGGCAAAGAACCCAAAACGCCATAGGCTTGTTGCATAGGTTGTTTCCTTTGTAGAGTGCAAGAAACGGATAGTCCAGCGGATTTCCTGTCAATTCACCGGATTTAGCACCGATAGATAATTGTACCTTTGGGTTAAATGTGCCCGAAAACCGTTTACTATACACGAAAGCCTATAAGGAGGCAGAGGAGATCTTTATACTCTTTGACGAGCCCTGCTGTAGTGGAGATCACGATGTAGGGCGTTAGTTTGAAGAAAAAGCTCACAGGTTGCGAAAAGGTATCTACTTGTAGTAAAGTTCCTGGTCTATCAACATCGTTCACATAGATGTGAATCAGCCTCTCTCTCTCTCTCTCTCTCTCTCTGTATATGCAATTGCATTTTTAATGCCTCTTTTGAAGGCTTTCTTTAGAAAACTTTACAGTTTAGCGACGAAACTTGCTTGTAATTGCCTGATTGATTTCTGTTTTACTCATACGTCCATTATAAATTGGCCTAATATTATAAATTGGCTACATTCATTTGCATTTAATTATTCCACTTAAATTTCATTAGAATTAACAAACAACATTAAGCTAATTAATGGTAATGGAGTATTTGGTAAATGCTTGATTGCATTTAACTGTTTAAATATTTAATAGATTTAGAATCTACATTTGCATCCGGTCGTTTAATATTCTTTTCAATTGAGCCTATTAGGACTGAAGGTGGATAGTCTACGACATTTGGATGTCATTGTAGTATTACGCTAACCTCTTTAATATTGTATCAAAGGGACTTTGCTTCCGGATTATATACGAAATAATGAATTTTTGAACATTCAATTTGGAGAGTCCTTTGTTGTTTATATTTCCTTGAAAGAAGAGAGTGAGGGAGTTCGTCGCACCACCTTGAATCCCTCGGTGCGGCTGAACGTTCGCCGGGGCGCGGAATCGGAACCGACTAAATCTTATTGATGAGAGAAGTTGCCAATTGGAACGTGTTTGCACCATCGCCGCCTTCACTTCCATTTGAATTAATGTCAAACATAAAAGGTTAACGGATGCTCTCCGAACACTCCAAAAAATTGCCTCCTTTCATTATTTAGCGTAATGAGCGAAACGAATCCCAGCGAAGGAATTCTGATAAACATTTTACGAAAAATGAAATTTAATAATTAGGCTACTTTTTGTCGATTCAACTGAGGGAATTCGTTAAAGAGGAAGTTTGTTTTGCGATAAGAAAAAATTTTAAGTGTTTCCCCAAGTGCATTTCGAAACAAGTTTCCTCCCGCTCTCCTCTGTTTTGTTTCGGTTTTGTTGTTTGCTTATTAAAGCATAAAAGTCAGAGGGATCCACCAGCGGGTGCCGGTTGTGCCTTCTCCCAATTGATTATCTATAAAAACCATTTGGTCTACCACGAAAAAAAGCAGAAGGAAAATGAAACATCTAGTGTTCTTGGTCCCATCTGGTCAACCGTTAGGGGCTTTTTCAGGCTTTTTTATATTTTATTTTTCCGTTCATTTTTTAATTTTGTTTTCTAAATCTTTGAGACACCGGGTAAATTTTTCCCTTCCGCTTTCTTTTTATTGCTTTTCCTTTTCTCTTTCTCTCTTTCTCTCTCTTTCCCTCTCTATTTCTTTCCCTGCCTGTTGTTGTTTTGTTTTTATACTTTCATTAGATGCGTTTTTCATTCTGTTGACAAACGCTTCTTCTAAAGTCTTTTCTAATCTGAGTGAGAAATGATGGAAATGTTGGTCAACATGAATATTACATGCTTGCTTGCTTAATGAGCCTCCTTTTATTGATTGCCGCGCTTTAAAGCCGAAGAGGGTCGCCTCGGTTTTGCTTCGAAAGGGGGCACAAGGGCCTTTTGTTTCCTTGCTCCTTCCATTTCCCTCGCGCCCAACCTTAACCCAGGCAAGCGGCACGAAGTCGTTGCTCCTAGGGGCCCAGGTCATTGCCGGCCTGGATCCACTTTCACCCTGGAAGAAAAGTGGCTCTTTAAATGTATATATCCCTTTTTCCGTGTTCTTTTTTGTTAGTTTTTGGTAATAGGCAAAAGAAAATCCTAACTGTTTGATGAGTAATTTCAGAACGTATTTAATAAAATAAACGACATTTTCTAGAAGTAAAAAGATACAGTGCAAAATGTTTTAATGCCCATGAAATGTTTAATGCCAAAATTACATGAACAAGAAAACTTAATTTAATTTCGTGTTCATGTAATTTTGTAAGGAATTGCTACAAAATGCTTAGATGATGAATAAGCGGTTTTAATGATACTGCCTGGAGTGCTGATTTGACTTTATGAATCCGACAAAAATCCTTGTTTGGTTTGCCACTTTTCAAAATGACATTTATTAAAGGGATTTTGGGTTTACACTTTATTCAGAGGGTAATTTGATAAAACAGAACGACGGTGTGAGAAAACTATTTTAACTGACTTCTTCGATGGCAAAAGGGTGAGCATTAATTGGCACATTATCTCGGTATCGTTGGCTCAAATTTACCCGGCATCCATTGAAGTTTCAAAGGGATTCCTGTGGTCTTAGCAATCTTCGAGAACAAGTTGAAGTTCTTGAGTCTTATTTGGCTGCTGCATGTGAATTGTTCTTTATTAAACTGAATTATATGCGGTTTATCTGCTAAGAATGTATTAAAAAATTGACATTGGCAAAAGCTACTTAATCATTTTCTAATAGAAGCATTTTTGCAGAAGCTTTCACTATGTGCATATTGAAGTTTATTTTCCGTAAATAGTTATTTTTTGAATTGAATAGATTTTTTAAATTAAAGAAAAGAATTCTTACAGTTTCCGTGCCATAAAGATTGTATTTTGACTGTATTATGTCGTTTTAAATGCTTTAAATGGTGCACAATTTGTAAATAACAATTAATTTTATTATGACTAAATCTTAATTTTATTTTTATCTTTTTTCAGTAGCTGGGACTAGCAATAATAATTATTCCGTTATTAGCAATAATTTTACCCCAAGGCTTTAAATAGAGAATAATTTATGATTTATGTTTGAAAACAATTTTAAATCTTAGACTTGGCAGGTTTCAATTGGTCGACGAGAGTCAGAACAAATTTTCATATTTACTCTCGGTCGCTATATATACAGGGTGTAAATGGACGACGTTTCACAAATTTAAGGATATGTAG
>JAHWFO010004243.1:3013254-3037610 GCA_023313115.1 Rhysida immarginata | reverse complement strand
AATGTATGACGTTTCAGTGCTGAGGCTTTCTTTATAGGAGGCGTTGGTGAAGCCGGGTAATATTGCTAGTAAATGATAACAATGAAACTTCTTTATGAAGTCTATCCTATCGTAGAAAACATTTTCCAAACAATAACATAACATCAAATTGTATAACAATATACTAATAAAACAGAGACGGAAAAATTTTTTCCACATCAGATTAAATGCGATATTAACACGAGTACATTTCGATAACTAAGTCATCTTCTTCAGCTGACTTTTTTTCAATAGCGTGTATTTTCAATATCACCCTGAAGAAGATGACTTAATTATCGAAATGTATATTCGTGTTAATACTGTACTAAACCTTATGTAGAAAAGTACTTTTCCTTTGTTTTTATTAACAATATACACAATTATCTATTACAAGAAGAACTACCAGATATAAAAACACAGAAAGGTGTTTATAAAATAACACTCGAAATCAGATTTAAAAAGTATCTGATTTGCATTAAAAACTTAAATAGGTTACTGAAACAAAATTTGCAGAACATTTTATTCTCCAAAAACCCAAATTCGGCAGCTCAAAAGACTCCTGAAGACTAACATAATCAAATTTTTTGAAAAGTTACATATTTACAAATCAACTATACAAACAGTCAAAATATACTAAAATCCTAATTACAATCCTAATAACAATCTGAAGATTCGGATACATTCAAATTCCTCAAAAATATATGTTACTAACATATTTTCAACGACACATCAATTTAATTTTTATATTTAAAATAACCATTTTCCAGATTTTTGTTTCAACTATTACAGCATTATCCATACTATCCATGTAAGAAAAAAAAAATTATGCAACTTCCATTCTCTACATATTTCGTGTATTCCTTAATAAATTTGGATCATTTATTAGTATCCTTATTAAACTGAAATCTTCAAATTTTAAACTTCTGTTATTTTATAATGTCTATACTGTCTTGTATCACTGGATATTAAAGAATAAAGAAACAAGTCCACAAAAGTGACACGGTAAATTATTTTTAATGCCAACGCGTTTCGGTTTTACACCAGGCAAAAGAATATTGTTTATCACAGGCAAAACAGTTACATGTTATTTGTTATTTTTGTTATTTGTTTTTGTAGACTAATGATACAGCACTGATGATGGGTCCAAGGTCGAAACTTGCTTGCTTTTCAGCAGAGAAAATTTCTTCCTTATCATGTAACGAATAAAGCAGGCTTCCAATCTTTTTATTTTAAAGTAATTCACATAACAAGACTAAAATCTTAATGTATTAGAATAAAATATTTGGAATCAAACCAAGGATGAAACTTTAATGGACTTTTCATTGAAAGAAAAAGTTTTATCCTTGGTATGAGTCCAGATATTTTATTTTATAATGTTTTCAGATTTTAGCCATATGTGAATTATTTTTAAACAGTTGTGTTCATCTACATATGTGTCCCGTAATGAGTGAACGAAAATTTGGTAAATGGTAGTAAGGGTGATTTTAAACAAAAAAAAAATTAATATGAACATGGGTCCGAATTTGAACGATAACAGAAATATGAACAGAAATAAAAAAATGCCGCCACTAAGATCAACAAGTTAGTAATTAAGGTTCTATTACATCCAGAGGTTGAAATTTGGGGGGATAATAGGGCACGTACAACTGTGTATACCGATAAAATTTGATCGAATTCCAACGAGTAGTTTCCGAGTTACGCATTCAACATCGTAACAGGTGCTGGTTAGTACTCACATGTCTTATCGGTATACACAGTTGTATGTACCCAATTATTCCCCCAAAGGTCGTCATCCTAGAGATTATAGAATATGAGATATTAATTTGTTGATTTTGGTGGCGGCATTTTTATTTCTGTTCATATCTCAGTTATCGTTCAAATTCTCCCATGTTCATATGAACTTTTTTTTGCTTAGAATCACCCATTACACTAGTCAACACACTTTTTGGCACAAAGACCACAGATAATGTTCTTAGTAGTAATTTGTAGGTAGAATCCGAATCTGCTTTTAGATTTTTTCTATCACGTCAAGTTTCCAAGTTATGCACATCGAGATTTCTATGTTAAAGTATCCATATTTTGGGGCCGCAAGGAAATTTACCAGGCCCTAAACTGAATGATTTAAAAATGTTTCATTGTAAAACAAGAAAGCTGTACGTGCTAGAGAAATTTAAAAATTATATTCGTAATCAGCAGAAAAAATACTACCAAAAATCACCCACTTTCATTTTGTGCCAAGAAAAATCTTAAATTTTGTTGCCCAGTGTTATTTGCCAAATTTTTGTTCCCTCATTAAGGGACATCCTTTATATTGTCGGGTATATTTATTTTATTAAAAAATAAATTAATTTATGCCGTGAATTCTATTTTACAATCTGTTATATTTCCATCAATAAGTGCAAAAATTAAGCAAAAACTGGAATGGAACAACCAAAGAGGGGAAACCTCTAATCCACAAGGAAATTAGAGGTTTTCTCCTTTTGGTTTTTCCATTACACAGTTTTTGCTTAATTTATGTTCAGTATGGTTTCTCGGCCCATGTTGAATTTATTTTTAAAACTTCTTGTGGATTAGACGCTTCCCCTTGTTTGATCAACAACGTGCTTTTGATATTTGGGAATTACTATTTCTGAGTCATCAAGATTTATTCGAGAGTTTTATCCCTTCCTTTCTAGGAATCTGTGGTAATGCAATGACAAAATAAGGCAGCAGAATTTTAAGGTAGTTATAAACGATTTAGTTTTCATTTCGACGATACTTCTTATCGGCTCTTTTATTAATTTTATATGAACTGTATGCATGAATCACTTATAGCTTTTAAGCACTTCAAGTGGCCATTAACAAGTAAATAAGATTCTAATTGATGCTTATCAATATTTTAAGATGCGTTCGGAAAACACATCTTAATTTTTAAAGAAAGACCTCGATTTCACTAATTCTGTTTTGTTGTTGTTGTTGTTGTTGTTGTTGTTTTTAAATTCATTTCTATACAAATTTAATTGATAAAGAAAATATACTGATTTAAAACAATAATTATGCACCTAACATTTATTGTATTGGTAATTGTCAATCACTATCTGGTATTTAGATATTTGGTTAGTCATTTTGGTTAGTTGCAGTTTGGTTATCATTTTGTCCCTTAACGTTTATTAGAAATTCAATTTTTTTTTAATTACTAACGATTTACTTTGTATCTTTTCATCTTTATAAAGTTTGTATTTCTTCTATTTAATAACGTCAATCGTGATTATATCCAAAAGGTAAGTATATTGACGATGAATATTGGTTTCTACGGTTAATAATCAGCCATTGTATTTGAATATTAAACGCTCGACGCGTTCGTCTTTAAGAGGATACACTATTTCAATATAATGAAAATTTCTTGACAGAAATTTAAAGATGCCAGCTCCAGATTTTTAAAGCTTAATGTATGCCTTTAGGGTTGACTAAATCATCAAAAATCGAAGTGAACAAAAAAAAAATCTATCGTCGTTCAAAATTTAAAATTTAAATATGTTGAGCCTCTCTTTTTTTCTTCTCCTTTCCCTTTAGTGTTATTATGTTTAGGACTGAAATGATTTGATTTAACGAAGGCCCCCCCCCCCCCCCCCTCTCTGTTAAAGCGAACGGATTTATCATTTTGCCCTGGGTTTTCCAAATGGGGAGCAGCGGGCAAAATGTTTCTGTAAGCGATTGGTTTAATCGTCGGCGGATTTGCGATTTGAACCGGCGCAGCTGATTCTATGTTGAATGCAATTTTAGGTGAGTGTAAAGTACTATTGAAAAATCTAACTATTTGTTTATTTACGTTTAGTGGGTTAGCCGAATAAATGCAAATCCTATATAAACGAGCTCCATTTAAAAAACAATTTTCTTTCTCGAATGATTAATTACAGAGGAAATAAATTGACTCGGCAAAGTGAAGTCGGAATTTATGGAACTTGGGTGAAATGAATGATAAACGAGATGCCCATTTTTAACCGGCAATTTTATTGCTGGCACAATAAATATCGATGTGATTAATTTTCGGGCCTATTAATAATTGAAGTGCAGCATCTTTGTATGTATATTTGTCTCGCGTATGTGTGTTTTCCTTTAAGAGTATTTTTAAAATCGATTTATCAATTTATTTTTTTCTCGTTGTTTCAGAAATAGTTTGTGAAAGAATTAATAATTTATTGCAAAAATGGGATTAATTAAATTTGACTTTTGGTTTAAGGCGCTTTTGCAACGCGAAAAGAAAGTTGCGTTTTAAAGTGCTTCTAGGTTGGTTTGGTTTGGTTTGTTTGGTATTAACGTCCTTTTCAACTGCTATGGTCATTTCAGGACGGCGTTATAGGGGCCGCAAATTTTGCCTCGCAAGGGTTCTTTAACGTGCAGCCGGCAAACGACTACACGGGACCAACGGCTTTACTTCCCTTCCGAAGGAAGTGCGTGATCTCAGGATTTACCCCTGAAAAATCCTCGTCGTCCTCGGCCGGGATCGAACCCGCGTACTCGGGCATCAGAGGCGATCAAAGTGCTTCTAGGAAGGAATAGAAAAGTGTTCCTGGCGAGGAGAAGAAAAGGGGCGGTGGAGATTCAATTGACGAAACGTAATTAACTGAAATTCTGCTCAAAATTTAAAAAAAAAATAATAAAAATCTTTTATTTCTTCAATTACCGAACCATCATTAAGTACGATGAAAGAAAATAACTCTTGTTGCCGAGGGTTTTCGTATATTTTTCCCCCTCATTCTCCGGTTTCTTTTCCATTCGACTTCTTTTTTCCTTTCTCTCTCTCTCTTTCTTTTCCCCCTTCTGCGTTTTCGGTTCAATTTCGGCTTCCGATTTAACTTGATTCCAAAAGAAAAAGTACAATAAAACGATGTTGGAATTTTTTTAAAACGGATTTGCTAGAACAGAGGCGATATCTAATATACTTTTAAATCACTGTTTGGATTTGAAATTTTTATATCTTTTTTCCTTCTGTGTTTTTTAAAAAGTTATTTAAATGATTAATCGTGTTTTGTTTTTTTTCTTTACTTCATTGAAATTCTTGTGCGGATGCTTGTCTTTCCATCATTCCTCGTTGGATTTCTTTATTGCATTAATTTGTGTTAAGCCTCTCTGTTTGATCGTTCTGTCCTTAACCGTGCCTTGTATTTTTTCTTTTGTTTCTTTTCTTCCAAATTTATTTACCTCGTTAACTATAAGCAGCCGAAATTACTAAATGTAAAGAATTAGTAAAACCCCACATTCTATTAAATACCATTTTCACGACAAAATTACATAAAACTCCAACTCAAATTCAAAATCAAACTCAACTCAAAATCAAATGCAAATTCAATTTCAGTTTCAAAGAATTATGCTAAATTAAAAAAAAAAACAAACTGGCAGGTTGATAACGTCGTTTTTCATATACAAAGCAGTGCTACTGGGTAGCCTGCTGCGGTCCGCTCATAACAATACACCTATAATAAAGGCCTGGGCGCTGAAACGTCATACATTGTTACAAAGAGGATGTTGCTACGTCATACATTGTTATACAGTCCAGACAAAGAGGATGATGCTACAGAGATTCAAAGAACATCACTGAGTAACAGTGGCGGCTCATAGCTAAAATTTCTGGGGGTGCTGCGTCAGAAAATTGTAATTTTTTCATGAACTAGGGAATAGCTAGTGACATTAAGCTTAAGGATCATGTAAAATACATGTATAAGAATATTATTAAAGAAAAAAAAGACACGTTATATTGAATTTTATCGATGTCGAAAGCGAAACTGGGGGTGCTGCAGTGCCGCAGTGCCTATGGACGAGCCGCCACTGCTGAGTAATAAGATCAAGTAATCTGAATAATAGACTAACCAAATATTGGATTGAAATATTACATCACCTTAATTAGTATGAAATTATATTTATAAGACAAAACTTATCAGAGAAGGTTTACATAAACAAAAAACAAAGAAATCTGGCTAAATCAAATTATGAAACAGACAAAAAATGGGAAATACTCTTCACAAATAACCAATTATCAATACAACCTATTTACTTTGCCCAAGATGAGATGGGCGTGTCAATTGTTATGTATTGTTTAATTTTTATTGTAACAATGCCCAACAATTGAAAAGACGATCACGTCTTGGACAAAACAAGGCTGGATCATCACCTCCTAGAGAGAAGGCCTGCGGACAAAAGGTGTATACATTGTCACATCATCGGCTATTGTTAATCGTATTTCTACCAATAATAAGCCCTAAATTTGGCCGCTTGATGATGATGTGACAATGTATACACTTTTTGTCCGCAGGCCTTTTCTCTAGAAGGTGTTGGCTGGATAGACTATAAGCAGAAACCTTTATTCACCAATAATATTTTCCTTACCACTGTTTTCTATTACTGTCTCTTACTATTATTACTTCAAAAAATAGCCTAAAATGAGTTGAAGTTGCTTCAGTTGCTTCATAACCTGCTCAGTTATACCTCGGCAAAATAAAATAACAAATAATATTAATTTTCTATATGAAAAGTCAAGTAATCATAATTTGACAGCATAAGCGACTGAAACAATGTTAAATTTTGTCGACAGGCGGTGCTAAATCCTGATGTTTGCGTCTACATTTTTGCGGACACTGATTGAAGATCAATGGACAGGTTTTCTCTTATCATTGTAGGTTATGCTTCAAACTTACAGTTTCCATAAAATAACTGATAAGAGAAGCAACATCTCATGAAAACGTTTATAAATTTTATATTTTATAGAGAAGTGTTTTTTATAAACCTTTTTAGTTCATGTAAAATTTTGCGTGGTGGTGTCAGCAGTTCGAGAGTTGTATTAGTGCACATTTAAAAGGAAAAATTGAAAACGAATGGAGAGAACAATTTTAATAAGTAAGCTGCATATTTTATTAACTAAAACTGAAAGAAGAAGTTAGTGCAAGCATTTAAGAAATAAATATCATAATCCCATAAGTTATATTTGCTTTTTTTCCCATTAAACACTGCAATCCGTAGAAGAAATAACACTACGATAAAAGAAATAATATAAGCTTAAAAATAAACAATCGATTAATAATACAACCAAATTCAAGTTGTGGAGAAAGATTTCTTTGAGTAGGCATTCCAGTAATGAAGTAATGTGAGCAAACTTTTATCTGGAAATTATTATAAATTTTCTGAGGTACTTATTCCGCACATTAAAAATAGATTTTGGTCGTTTAATTTTCAAAAAGACGTGAAGTGCACTTAAAAGTCAGTCCTCAACAATAAAAAAAAAAACAAAAAAAAAACAAGGGGCCGGGAAGCAAACTTACTGAGAAGATCTTCATTGAATCAATGTTTTTTTCTAAAAATTTGGATAACCAGAGTCTTCTGCTTTAGATAAAATTTAAAATTTACGATTACTCATTCTACAACCGTAACGCAGAGCCTAAAAGCACCGAAACTCACACAGTTTATAGTTTCAAACACATCTCTCATAATGGCGGCTGACGCGAAGCTTTCTAACGGCTACCTTCGAAAACAGGCTAAAGGTAACTTGTCTATATTTATAATGTTATAATATTAAAATTCTTTTCTATTTAAATAATTGTTATTGCACAAGTGAATTCATTGGACTCTCATAATTAAATTCAAAATTAAAGTAATTCTTAAATTCTCAAATTCAAAATTAAATATATATCAACGAATTCCATCCAAATTAAATACACATCAACGAGTTCCATCTCCGGTATTATACATCTCTATGCAAGGGATCTTAACTATCAATAAAATCCAAGTTCATCTTCTGCAAAAGATAATTTGAACCTAGATTTCTTGGTAGAACGCAAGAAGTTCTGATTGCTGCAAAAACTCGCTAAGAACTCGAGAAGGACAAGACGGTATGTATGTAAATATAAATGGACTTGTTAGAAATTTAGTTACAAGTTACATAAATGTCATGTTTAATTATTTATTAACACATTTCGTCACGGAAGCAATTGACCTCATTGAACTTTTAATTACCAACTTCCAGCGACAATTAAAATTATTAAAAGATTGTTGAGTTTTTTTTCCATTTCCCTCTTTATCTACGGGAAATGTATTCCGAAAGATGTCAGATTTGTAATCGCAACAGAGCTGGTTCATGCTATTCCTCTGTTCCTACATATTTATTTATTTATTTATTTTTATATTTCATTTTTTTGCATTCCATTCTTTTTTTTTTATGATTATTTTCTGTCGACTTCCAGTCGAGTTTTTTTCCTATATTTTCCCAATATTGTGAAATCTAATTTCGCTAAATTGACAGTCATTTCCCTTTGAAGGGGTGGGGGTTCCCATCCCCACATTTCCACCTCCCCTTTCCTCTCTTGTTTGTTTGTCGTGAGCGATCATTTGGCTTTGATTTCAAACCATCTTCTCCCAGATCGACAATATTACCGTTGCCGTTGTAATTTTTCTGAGGAGGAAGAGGAGGGAAAAAAGGAGAAAGAAATCTCATTTTCAAGAGCTCCATATGAAAAGAGACTCGTCTCACCCGTGTGCCACCATCAACGTAAGAGACGAACGGAAACCCCTTCTTTTACCCACCCCCATTTACCCCCTTTACCCCACCCCGCCTATCGTTCGTGAGGAAAAGCTGTTCTGATCCTAGGAATCGTGGAATGCCGCCTTCTCAGAATGGGAAAAAAAAACTTTAAAAAAATAAAAATTTCTTCTTTCCTCCTCCCACCTTTTCTCTTCCTTGGCGCACAAAAAGGTGTCGGCTGTAGTCGAAGAGAGCGAGAGAGAGAGAGATAGCGGAAAAACACCGTCTGTCTTTTTCTTCCTGGTTTAAAAAAGTAAAAAAAAAGAGGAAGAGTTGAATCGATATGGGTAACGAAATTGAGTCGGAATAATTCCCCTTCTTGTAATCAGTCTCGTGTTGATGGCAATGGGCGGCGAGCGCCGGAAGGTTTTTAGCAACATGATGAAAGAAAATGGAAGGAAAAAAAACGGAACAAAAAAATCGTTCGCAAACTAGGCTTTCTTATGAGAACTGTAGCTGCAATTGAATCTGTGTCGGGGATGAAGAAACACCATAGTTAACACAGGAGAGAGCCAACTTATAACACATATGCCTGCCACAGTGATTTTGGTCAATTAGCGAATATCTTAGGTTTTTAATCATTCTAAACTTATTCAATATGCCCAATTATATTTAAAAGAAAATTTAAAGATTTAGGTAAGAAAATAATAAAATACTTTCGGTGATTTGCAATTTTGGGAGAGCATGTTTTTGACTTTTGTCACATAGTCATGAACGACCCGATTTTTATAATAACATCGGGTTAAAACATTTTTTAAGAAATATACAGAAAATTCTTCGTATATTTTGAATTAGGAATTAGTTACTTTTTTAAAGCTTCAAAAGATCTAAATATCTTATTTCTATTGAACTAGCATAGAAAAGTTAATATGAAGATTTAATAAAACTATAGATACGTACAGTATCTACAGTACAGAATCAGAAAATAATTCCGAATTCATTAGATATAAACCAGAAGTCATAAACGGTTTATTACAGGAGAAGCAGTTATGGCTGTTTGGGCATTTATGGCCACAGTTATTTAGAATAATGTCGGAGAAAAATAAAGATCCAAATTCATGAACATTTAGCATGCATTAAGAACTATAAGAAAGAAGGCTTTAGTTTTGCACAACACGTTTCAGATACTGGAGATAATTATAATCCCGACAGTTTCAAAATTTTACATTTTGTGAATGACTAGAAAATGCTAAAATTTCTGAAATTCGTGAAAATACAAAGAAAAATATTGACTGAACTGTTAAACTCGTATAGAGGATCAATGGATGTTTCACACTGGTCCACAATCTTCAAATTCATCAAATAACCGATGACGTCAATTTTTATCCCTGATTATCGTCGGCTACGTTTTTTTTTATTGTTTTAATATCGTCGGCTACGTTTTCATATTATAAAAATAAATTAATATTACATAAAATTAATTAAGAATTTAAATAAAAATTTGGATTTGCAATTATAGCTTTTTATCTGTCATTATCAAAGCCTGGGCCGGATATGATAAACATTTCAATTTACGCTTTATTTTGTCTAAATTTCCCTAAACGTGATTCCATCATCTTGAGTGCTCATTGAAAAGTATTTTTAATTCTCATTATTTGTTTGCTTCTTCTTGATGTAATATATAATGAATACCACCCGCCAGATGGGAACAATTTGACCATCCGCCTTACAGTCCGGACTTCGCGTCCAGTGGCTACCATCTGTTCTAGGATCTAAAGGAGATCGTCGGCAGCCTGCATTTTAGCGACGATGGACAATTGAAAACTGCATGACAATTCTTCACCGGTGGCAGCTTCTATGAAGTGATCATGCGGAAGTACATTGAATGCTATGATAACTGCTTAAATAAACTTGGAAATTATGTGGAAAAATAGCTAAAGGTACAGTCAACCAAAGGAAATAATCCACACGAGTTTAATACTTAATATTACATTTCATGCTAATGTGTTGTTTTAATAGCTTTTTTAATTATAATTATTTAAATTTAATAATCTTAATAATGTTAACTCTAAATGTAATATTAAATTATTAAAAATAAATTAATATTGAAACGGTAAAACTTAGAGTAAAATCCAAATGTGGATTATTTCCCTTTGATGACTGTACATAGAATCTGGTAAAGAAAAATATTTTGAAAATATATATATAGTCGTTTTGTTTTTATTGCAAAACAATACTTATTTTCCGGACACGCCTCGTATATACATTTAAAAAAGCTTTAATTCAGCTCATTTCCAAACAGGAATGACAAATTATCAAGTAGAAATTGAAAAAACTCGCCCTTTGCCTAAAGGCCGCGTTCATAGTGGAAGTCTCGAGTCAAACAGAAAAATTATTCACTTACTTTCAAGAATCCGACGAAATATTTCTAAGACTGAAAAACTGGCTGATTGTTATTATTAACTACAGATTCCCTCTGGTCCGCATCTTGAACAAGTAGGTAAGGCGATAGAAATTTCGCTGCTTGGCTCGAATCTTTCACTATGAACGCGGCCTTAGGGATAAACCTCGACTGGAAGCACGCATTAAATTTACAGATTATGAAATACCTTTCTTCTGATTTTCTTTAATTTGTCCGGAACAATATTCAATTTACTGGATTTGCGAAGTCGGTTGTGTTGCCAATTTTTATTTACAATTTTGACTTTGGATTCGGATAGAAGATCAAAAAGTATGTAAAAATCATGCATGCTCATGTGTCCTATTTGTTCGGGGTCATGGCCAAAATGGCGATTAAGCATTTTGGTTCTTCGAATCGGCTGGATATAACTTTTACTCACTATCTGAGGAGAATCAAATATTCGAAATAAAATTGGCGGTGGAGCGAATATCAGTAACGATATTTTTAATTAACATTGCTATGGTAATACAGTATCACGCATTCTGAACATTTTATTTTTTAGTTTTACATCTTTAAATCTTGAATAAAATTAAAAAGTACGGGGTTCTATTTCAGAGCATCAGCCTTTGCTAGCTATAAATATATTAAAACCCATTCATAATTTCGCGGAAAATACATTTTTGAACAGATGGCCTAAAGTCATTTATGAATTAAATATTTTGATATGCCGGATGATAATAGCATGGTATTTATTGTGCGTTATACGTTCATTTAAATGTCCTATTATGAATTTTTGAAATATCGATAATAATTGAAACAGGTTTCCAGTTTTGCCGAATCCGATACAAATAATCACATTAGTGTCACCTCAACTGTCTTCGCTATGATAGCACTTATTCAACATTTCCCAAACAAATAATCAAGCTGAAATATGATTTTATTAAATATTAAATACTTTAGCGTGTACATTATCCTTGATTCCTTGAACTTTGAACACGAGTTAGGGGAGTGGGGACAGGGAAGTCAAAGAAAGATTTTCTAAGTGTGTTTTTTCTCTCTCACTCCTTTTCCTATTTGCAATCCGAGAAACTCTCTTGAACAATTCATGTCGGTGTTATCCCCGCATGGAGGAACACATCTTGCCGCTTAGCATCCCTCTGGGAACTCCCGGGTACTATTTATTCTGGTGGCTCGTCTCTCTCTAGGAATGTCTAAAGAGTCCCTTTACGCCAATGCACACGGCTCGAGCCTTCAGTTTAGTCGGGTCCACGACTGACACTCTTGAGCGCGAAACACCATTGTCTAGGGACGGTAAGTCACGCCACCCGTGCCTAAGGCAAACACGGCCACCCAAACACAAACCTCTCTTCCCTTCTCTTTCCTTAACTTCCAACACCCACCACCCATTTCTTTTCACTCTCATCGCTGCCTTCGTTTTCGCATTTTTTTTCTTTTTTTTTTTTTCTCTTTTTTTTTCACTCTGCGCCCATCCTTGTCATTTTCTTGTACTACTTCTCTCCCTTCATGGCCGAAATAAAGTCTTCTTTCTCAATAAAAGAAGTCCTGTTAGCTTCGATAAATGTCTTCTTTACTAACCAAGAAATAAAACGTCCCTTTTGCGAACGGATATTTATTGCTACGTCGTAAAGATTAAAGTTCAGTATCAGTATTATACAGCGTTTAGTCCATTGTAGATTAAGCTTTCTCAACCGCTCTTATGACATCATTTAATAAACAAAATCAAATCGTCGCTTGTTTTCCTTCTCCTTATTGACATGTGAACCATGAGTAATTAGAGAAATCAAATTGGTGATGACTGAAAAATGTTTCCTTTCGTAGAGAAATAAATTTATTTTTGTCACATTGGCTTATAAACTTGGCTTTAACTCTAAATTATTCAACTTTAACCGAAAGTTTTGTTGCAAAACGCCTTAGGTATTGATTATAAACTAAAGTGACTCGGAATTAAAATTTCATGATGAAAACAACTCCTATTAATGAGATAAATTGAAATAGTGAAAATTAATTATTAAATTTTTAATAGAATCCAAGAGACTGCGAAAGACCCTTCGTTGCATGGATTAGTTTTTTTTTAAATATTTTTAAACGCTATTTTTAATGGGTAATTTGGATTGTTCAGAGAGAGAGAGAGACAGAGAGACAGAGACTGAATGACGAACCCACAGACAGAAAATCGTCCGCTTTGATAAGAACTGTGAGCTGTGGACACAATTTGCCGTTGATAACGAAGTTGAATTATCAACTTTTGCTCGTCCAATGTATTTTGATTATGCCGTATTTTTGTCATGAAATTTTAATTACGGTTTACATAATTCAGCCCAACGAAGTTTTAATATTGAAGAATAAATGACCTGGAAAGTTCAAAGTGAATGCACCCTCCGTGAATAAAAGTAGAAATTTTCTATTCAAGCATCCAAATAAAATTTTTATTTTGAATCGAAGAATATTCAATTCAACGTAAATTCTTTCAAGTTGTCTGTCCAACAAATTTCTATATAATATTTTACAGATTTGGAAACCATCTGAGATTGAGGGCCATATCAACATTGGTTTGACAAGTAAGTCAGTCTTTCCTTAGTAATAACGAGCGTTATGGCCAATTTTAAAAAAGGAAAAATAATTTTTGAGGGAAATTTTTTTTGTTCATTGAGTTACAAACGAATTTAGATATATACACTCTAAAACCGTAACAGAAACGGAAAGTCGTTGAATCAGCTTCAATAACAACGCTACCACCAAAGAACTCCTTTAAAAGTGGTACGAAGAGAGTGTTCAAAAGTTTACGTTTATTGTGCTTTTGATATTCAAAAGTTTACGTCCTCAGCCAAAAATTCAGTGGGGAGACGAAAATACAGCCTGAACTTCAGAAACGTCAATTTTAAGACGGCAGTTCGTTTGCTGTTGTTGTTGCAATCTCTTTGCGCTCAATCGAACAAACGAAACCCACTGGCAAGTCAAACAATGGCGTCACAAACTGCTCCACTCAAACATACAGGACAAAACAAATATTAAAAGGAACAAAACATGAAATTGGAACCAAATCACCTAGCGCCCTCTGCACAGCCCGAAGTATCCACAAATAAGATAGTTCCCGGGTACACCTTACAGGGGCCGAGTCTATAATGGGGAGAGACAGACAGAATTTGGATTTTAGTAATATAGTGGATTGCGTCGCGACAAGGAACGCTTGGTTATAACAAAGGGAGTTGAGCCTTGCTAAGGATGACTCAGTTGAGAATGTCAGTCGTGATAATTTATTATCTTTAGCAATAACAGATTGACAAAAGAAATCCTCAAGTAATCCTTAGCCCGGCACACTATTATTACTAGAAAAGACTCACATGAGGAAAAAATTCAGTCCAGTTATTGTCATATGAGTATGATTATGGAATGTCATAGCCCTAATTGCCACAACAAATATGTCATCCGTCTTTTTAAGTTACTTAATGGTTTTACCATGTTCATCTGTCTGTTCGTCTGTCGGTCTATCTCTCCCTTCATATTCACTATATTTCTTGACGTAGGTTGAAATTCGGAAGGTGTCTTCCCATGGGCATGTCCTATTCACTATTTAGTTTGATTTTGATTGACCCACTTGGGTCAGAGTTACGGGGATAGTGACCATCTGGTCTTTATGGTGTGTGAAATTCGGTATGCAGATGGCTCAAGGCAATATTTACATTACTATGAAGGTTAGGCCAAATAGTCCCAGCGAGATTGAGTTGTGGGGATAGCGATCACGTGGTCTTTAGAACTGGCATTTACGTTTTCAAATGGCATCATATGGCATGTGATATGTCATTCAATCGGAAATAATGAAAAAAAAAACAGAAAATAGAGCTCTTTTAGATTTTCTAAATATTAGACTTCAGAAAATAAATTGGGGTTAAAAATGCGGACAAAAGGGGGTAAAATATAAATGAACTCACGGCTTCTGCTACTCTACTACACTCTTTGGGAGGGCGGGTTAAATTTTTTTAATACTTATATATAACGAATAGAATTAATAAGTGTGTTTACTCTCATAGTAACCAATGCTAAAATCAGGCGAATGGCGAATGTACAAAATAACAGCGCTGCTGTCGATATCGACCTAAAACACTGTATAAAGAAGGTATGGACATTTCGCGCCAGGCAGCCATTTTGATGCCTATTTCGATACAATGATTGCCTCTTTTTTTGCAGTAAATTCAAACTTGCAGATTGAACAATTGCTTTTTGACAAAAGTTAGAGGAATGTGCCTCTGATGTTTGCTTTGCTGCAAAGAAGAGGCAATCATCGTATCGAAACAGGCATCAAAATGACTGCCTGGCACGAAATGTCCATATTTTCTTTATACAGTGCTTTATATCGACCAACTTCGTAGCGACTTCTGCTTACTGCAAATGGCAATTTACCGTTTCATGTTAATTTTCTGTCGTATATTTTATTGTTTCACTATTTATAAGTGATGAGCGTGTTACAATGTGTTGTTAGTGTAATTTGATATCGTTTGTTAAGTTTAAAACAGCATTTTTACTCATATTTTACAAAATGTACTCGTTATAGTTACTCGTGCACATACTTTATGATAGCAGATAGGCCTAACTCATTCCTTCAATGTTTAGCAAATGTCTGAATGTCGCGGTCGTTGTTCTTGAAGATCACCCGAATTACTCCCGTTTAGAATTGGAACAGACTCGAATTTCAATGAATTTCGTTGTAATTGACAATGAATTTGAAAACGGCAAGGTCATAGAAAAAGCACAACGCTTCGAAATAAACTGAGCAACTATGCTGTTCGCAATTGGATACGAGTTCTTCGCTGGCAAAAGGTAATCCACTGCTTCTTTATCGATTCTGATTGGAGAAATATATGAAACGGCATTTTTCTTAATAAAATATTAGGATAGATCGAAAATTTTGAATGATATATATTTTATTACCCTGGATGCAAAAATAATAATAATAATAATAATAATAATAATAATAATAATAATAATAATAATAATAATAATAAAATAAAATAAAGTCGAATTTTTCCGTGGAGTTTACCTTTAAGAAACAGTAAATAAACAGTAAGAAGAAAAAAGAAATCGTGTTTGAAAATTAATTTATAAAACTACTGTTAACGTTTCATCTTTTTTCTTGTAAGCGAGTGCTAAAAACCTGCGACTCGCTGGTCGAAAACGTACGCAGTGACATCTTGCGGGTGGGCCGAAAACTACACGCAATCACACTTATTAATTCTATTCGTTATGCTTATACACACACCGGCAAATGAATTAGAAACCTTCGTTCAATATGGTATTGACCCTTCTTTGGCTGTAATTACAGAACATACGCGGTTTGGCATGGACTCTACAAGGTGTTGCAATGCAGGTAAGGTAATCGCAGACCATGCATTCGTCAGAGAGACCTTCAGGTCCTGCAGAATAGACGGAAGCGGATGCCTTCGACGAATGTCTCTTTCCAACATGTCCCAAACATTCTCGATCGGATTCAAATCCGGACTTTGCGCTGGCCACTTTGTTGTAACTCGGTGGTCATGTTCAGAAAACCACTTCTGAACAATTCTTGCTCGATGGACAGTAGCATTGTCGTCCATGAAGAACCCGTCACCAATTGGGTACAAATGCACCATTGCAGGATGGACTTGATCTGCAACAATGTTCAGGTAGTCTTTGGCTTTCACCCGACTGTCAAGGAATATCAGAGGACCCTTGCCATACCAAAAAAACATGGCCCATACCATGACACCTCCTCCTGTAGCTTGAACTGTGTTCACAACACGTGAGGGGTCCATCGCTTCATGGGGCTGCCGCCAAATTCTCCGCCGGCCATCGGTGCAAAACAGTGTGTAAAGTGATTCGTCCGACCACATCACCTTTTTCCAGTCGTCTACTGTCCAGTCACACGGTTCTTTACACCACTGCAGGCGAACTTTTCGGTTTGTTGCTGACACCAGGGGCTTCCTCACTGTTATGCGACTTCCCATCCCTATCCGCTTCAACTCTCGGCGCATTGTTCTGGAGGAGATGGGTTGCGATGATCCTTCATTGAAGTCTTCCGTTAGTTGCTCCACAGTAGACATTCGGTTTTGCCGCACAATCCGTCTCAGATGACTTCGGTCCCTGTCTGTGTTGATTGTTTTTGATCCACAATTCTGCCGTTTCGACAACTCTTGTGGATTTCATTTCTACGCATTGAACACCTTGGAGACCTGACCTTTTGAGATACCGGTCAGCTGTACTGTCCTAGAAATCGTAGCTCCAGCTAGACGGGCTCCCACAATAACTCCTTTTTGGAACTCAGACAGGTCTGCTGTTTTCCCCATTCCAAGCTGCAGCTTGTTCCTACCATGTACCTGCAGCTTGGAATGAGCATGTACCTCACACGATTGCATTAATTTGCAAATCACAATCGTTTCTGACCTGTGACCACGCTTTACATATCAGTAGAGTAATTCATCACGGGTTCTAATTCATTGGCCAGTGTGTGTATTATTAGTATACAAAAACGAACACATTTTAATTCTACGAAAAATGTTTAAAATTTTTAAATAAATATGCATGTGGTTTTATTTTATTGAAATGAGTTATGTTCAATTCATTCGCATGTCATCTTAAGATTTACAGTATATGAATTAGTGTCAAGAAAAACACGTCTCTGTTAATAGCACTTCGGCTTGCACCCACGGCATTAGCAGATAGCTTTACCGTGTTACCGTGGCTTCTGCAAAGAAAAGTGGTTCATTGATTTTGAATGATGGGGGATAATTCAAATAAAACTTAAAGATATGACCCGCTTAAATAACTAAACTTCATCAACAATTTTTTTTAATATTTCAATTTTAATTTATTCTATTAACTTCAAAATAATTTTCACAAAATTTAAAAGATTCTTACATGCAATGCATCAGAAAATTTGAATGAAATCAAAAGGCCATAATAATAATAATAATAATGTAACAACAACGGGGAGAAACCAACCAGATAAACTGGAAGGCCAGATCCGAAGTTGTCCCCCAACAGGCTAAAAGCCCAAAAACGGGGTTAATGAGAATATATTTAAAAGACAATAAAAGAAAATAAAACGAAAACAGACATTAGGACAAAAAACAACAATTATAATAAAGACAGTTATTGATAAAAAAGTATGTAAACAATAATGGTAAGCTAAATTCAGAAAAAATACAATAGTGACATGGCAGCATCAGGGGGAACTGCCAGATAAACCGGAAGGCCACACCCGAAGCTACTAGGCAAAAAAAAAATTAATAATTATAATATATAGTTGCATTAAAATTCTTTAAAATGGATACAATAACCAAATATTGAATAACCAGATCCTTTAACGTTGCTTTCAATAACCAAATCCTTTAAAATGCTTTAAAATTACAATAAAAAAAAATAAATAAAAAATAAAAAAATAAAAATAAACAATATTGAGCTTACGATATGGTTATTAAAAATAACAGAGATATATAAAAAGTTAATAACTAGATGAATAGTTTAAAAATCAAAAAGTTAAATAAACCACACATAAGCGAAAATTATAGTTGTCAAGAAAATAAATCAATTAAGGTATAATTATTGTTATAAATATGAGTTAATTTGGCAGCTGGTTCGAGAGCAGATACTTTCGTCCTCGTGTTTCCCAAATAGACTAGAGGCTGGTTATACCTGTTACCAATAGGAACATGGAAACCGATCAGTTCCAATGTGTGCGGGGAATCTAGTTGCCCTCTAACAATCTTTCTCAGGACGTTCAAAAGAGCAGTATTAACGACAGGTCGGAGGTTAAACGAAAGCATAAAAGAAGCTTTGTCCGTGAGGTGTAAGGCTCGACCAACTAAGGAGCCGAAAGACAAAAGTTTAGATTGAAGATATTGAACTAACTGAGAACTCCCAGGGAACCAAATCCATATGGCGTAAAGAATTTTAGACAAAACGATAGATTTGTAATAGTAGTAAGAAAGTCTTCTCCTTTTTGAAAAAATTAGTAAAACGCTTCAAAATGCCAAGGCGTTTACTAACTTCGGTCATCAATTGTTCCAAATGGTCGGTGAAAGTCAGTTTGTAACTAAATACGACACCCAAATCTTTAATTCTATAGCATCTCTTAATTATCTTGTTTAATAGATTGTAATCATAAATAAAGTTCACCACCTTCCTGGAATAGGTTAGACAAAAGGTTTTAGATACATTCAGGGTAAGTCCATTATCGCTCGCCCATTGGTTGACTGCACCTGCCGCCTCGGAGAGAACATGACAATCTTCCCAACTATGAATAGCAGAGAAAATTTTTAAGTCGTCGGCGTATAGTAAGAAATTTACCCGAGAACGTTTAATATAATCGTGAATATCTACAATAAAGAGATTAAAAAGAACCGGACCGAGTGGAGAGCCCTGGGGAACCCCACTCCGTATTCTACCCTTGACTCTGATGTTATTCGAGTCAAGAATTGTAAAACATCTGTCGACAAGTAAGGAGGTGAACCAGTTCAAAAGGTTATCATTCAGGCCTACTCTACTCAATTTCTGCAATAATAATTTAAAATTAATGCTATCAAAGGCTTTGCTGAAATCGAAATAGAGCGCATCGACCTGAATTTCGATTAATAATAATAATAATTTATAAAGCTAAAATCACTAGGCAAGTTTTATTATCAGTTATCACTTAGTAAGTTCTTTAGTACGTAGTACACCCTATTCCAAAAGCGTTTTCACTTAGGGGACTGATGTTCGGCGTCCTTGCAATACAGTAAATGATTGAAATTAATCGGTTCAGGTAAGAAATAGAGTCCGACGTGATTCGAACTCGACTTTTTCCTTGAACCGATTAATTCTACTGGTTTAATGCCAGGATGCCGAACATCAGTCACATAAATGAAAACGCTTTGGAATAGGGTGTACGTCCAGAAAGTAAGTTCCGTTTGGTACTACAGAAAAAACAAGTACACACTCAGAAAACAAATTTATTATTAAAAAAAAAACGTCCATACCTTGAACTATATATTTTTCACATTGCTCCCACCGTTCTAAAGATACTTATTATAGCGGGCGACGAGTTTTTTTTTTATCCCTTCATAAAAAGTTGCCGCCTATGATGACAACCACGTAGTGACAGCTTCTTTTACCTCGTCATCGTTGTTGCAGTTCTGGCCGCTTTTACCTAGCGACTTTCATCTCCTTTTTGTATCTGAAGTCGTTCCTTGATGGCCAGAAGTGCAACAATGATGACGGGGTAAAAGAAGCTATCATTACGTGATTGACATAACAAGCGGGAACTTTATATGAAGAGGGATACAAAAACTCGTGGCTCGCTATGATAAATGCCTTCAAAATTGTCGGAGCTATGTAGAAAACCAGTTCAAAGTATGGAGATTTCTTTTGAAATAAATTTTTTTTCTGAGTGTATACTTGCTTGTTTTTTTTTTATTACCAAATGAAACTTAATAACTAGACGTATCTCATATTTATTGTTTTTGTTTTTATTTGTCGCGAAGGAATTTTGAAAGGTTACACAACCGCATTTAACGGTACCACTTATTCAAAATAGGAAATTGATTCCATTCCAAGTCTGAAGGCATTCAACAAGAAAATGAAAATATCGAAATAGGCAGCTCGTGCTCGGAAAATTTGTAATCTATCATAGCTCCTTTCTTCGTTCTTGTGCAAATCCTTAGAAGGATTTTATTGTAGTTTGGAATACATTCAATGATTTCGTCAAGAGATTGTTGTTTGTATTCATCGAAAATGTTTGAAATAAGCAGATTGTCTGCTTCCGTTCAATTATCGGTTGAATTTTTGCAAATTGAAATGGACAAATGACTTATATTTAGATTCCGTTTCCCTGTCGGTAGTAACTCTACTTCTCCCTGGTAGCTTCATGTTAGTTTATATACAGAAAAAAATTCGGTAGAAGAATAGATTTTTTTATTCGGACAAAGAAATGAAACGAAAACGAAATGAAATACCATCATGAGATTTTAGGTCGGCGAACATAAATTTTTCTATACTTGTGGAAAAATAATAGCAGACAAAGGAAAATGAAATGATGGCCTCTCCTTTTTCAGATATTGTTTTTACCATGTTTTAGGATTGTCAATATTTCGCATGGAAAAATGGATTTTTTTTTTTCAAAAAAGAAAAGTTTACGAGAAGTAAATAAATATTTTCCTATCTAACCAATATTGATATTACACTATGTGATCAAAAGTTTCCGGATACTTGATCCATGAAAATTAATAAAGTGTGGAAGCGCCCTTTACTTTCATTAAGGCCTCTACTTTCCAAGAAAGACTTTCCCATTCTTCTTCTTGATAAGTTCACTCACAAATATTAGATAATGTGGGCCAACCCGTAGTCGCCAGTCCTCTTCGTCCCATAGATGCTGTATTTATACAGGGGCTCTGAACAAGCCAGCCCATTTCTTCTACTACCGTTTCCTAAACCTTTTCTGCTTTGTGACAAGGAACATTGTCTTATTGTTACAAGAATGGTCCAATCTCTATGCTGATGATGATCTGCCATGTTGAACTCACTGAGTTCTGAGAGGAAGAAACAAAATAACCAGATCATTATTTGTCCAAAATGTTTTTTAATGGTCATATATGACGTTTCAGCTGCTAACCAGGCTTCGTTCAGCATGAATACTCCGGTTTTTGTTTCCTCCTCTCATCTGAGTATCCACATTTTATTATGAGCTTTAGCATAAAAGCTACTTATAAGAATGCGCCCTTGATCTGTACGTTTATCCGGCCGTCCGCCGTTTGCATGATAACTTGAAAACGGATTAACCTTTTCAGATTCTGTTTTCAGATATATGACCATCAAAGTCTTAGCTCGGCCGTATCAACTTTACAGAATGTTTGTGGACCCCTTCAAGTTGAATTCACATGCTAAAAACAGTGAGTGTCATATAACAATCGATTTGTCAAGAAGGAATACATTGTTACTTTCTGTTCATTTTTTAAGCATTACTGACTTCGGCGCACGCACGTGAAATCGCTTTGTCGACGCACGATTGCTCAAGTGCTCATAGTCTAAATTATTAAGTAGCGGAAGAATGGAGCAACTTATTGGTTTTATAATATCAGTCCTTCATAATTTCTACATTTTTTGAGGTAGACGGTTGAAATCCGGAATGTAGCTTCCTATCTGCACTATTTAGTTTGGTTTTGATTGGTACACTGGGGTCGGAATTACGGGGGTGGGATTCAGAGAGGACATACAATCTCCTGTGGTCAGCAACAAGAAGGCCTTAGTGATGTCTCCTCTTTTTCTCTTTGCGACGATCTCTGAGATTATTTCGCGCTCTTCTTCTAGACTGGTCTTCAACGTGAAAACTTCTTTGGAAATCAGGCAGTTTTCGGGCCGCATGATTTAATGTAATGAAATTGATGGATGGTTTCTAAGTACGCTCTACAGAAATTTCATCAATTTTTCTTTTAAATAGTTAAACATTATGGTTTAAGCGTAGCTGTTATAAATAATATATCTAAAAATAGTTTAGATGAAATTAGCATCCAGCAATTATGATTTCATAATGTTCATTCCAGTCGTTCACTTTTGTCTTCTAAGATCATATTTTTGACGAATTCTCCTTCTTTACGCCTTTATTTTGTTTGAGGAAGGGTTTAGCGGACGACGTCCATTAGCCTCTTTTGTTCTAGTCGTCTCCGAGGGAAAAACTGACAAAAACCGACTTCCATTTACGTCAGCGATCTAAATGAAAATATTAGACAAGGCGGAAGGAAAGCGGCTCCCTCGGTTTTGTTCGCGGGAAGAATTTTGTGCGCGTGTGTGTGGGGGAGGGGGGGGGAGGGGATGTGTGTGTATATGTATGTGTGTGTGTCTGCCTGCGCCGAGAGAGAGAATATTGAGGAGAGAAGGGCTTTCATTAGAGGTTTGGAATGAATCATCAAGAATACATTCTTTTCACTTTAGTTTTCAGCTCGTTTGGGGAGACTAAAGAGATGAAACGACTTTCATTTATCAGAAGCAAAAATTTACATAGATTCTTTCAAGATTTCCTCCCACTCTGGCGCTCCTTCCTTCTCGTTCTCGTCGAACTAGAAATTGTCGTACGACAAGTCGACATGGCAATCAATTATAGACATGAAATTTTAATTAAACTTCTTTTAATGTTTAACTTGGTGTTTGGAGATAGCAGGAAAATATTTTTTTTTCTCAGATTTTAAAGGAGAATAAAATCTAAAGAAATACAGTTTGTGTCGAGTTTGCATATGTTTGACAAGATCTATGAAGAGGCGCTCAAGTGACAACGCACGATTAGAAAGTCGAACGCCACATCCTGACAATGTGTAATAGTGAATGATAAAAGATAATGATTAAATACTCCTGGTTACCTTTACATTCTTCTGACATTGATAGAAAGACATCTTACAATGATCAGTCGGTCAGATATATGTTAGCAGTGTTCTTCACGTATTTGATTGAGCCTAACTATTGTATTGAGCATTTCAATCAATATGTTCATTATCTCAGCGTTTGTTCCCGACGGTATCACATTATTTTTGAACTATAAACAACAATATCCTTCAGTATCGATAAATCATTTCCACATATTGATACTTGTTATCTTGTGGTAATTTTGAGCCAATTCGGTGATACATTTCGCAGCAAATCTTACTGTACATGCATATAAAACATAAATTCTTGATCTTCAAATTCGTCAGGTAATGGGATCAAATTTGGCACGACAGGTAGTACATGTACCATTGAGTACATGCATTTACTCGATAAGCAGCAATTGTTTTGTTTTCGTGTTTGAAGAAGTAGATAGAGCACCTTTTAGATATTTGAGATAAAAAAAGGAGAACGAAACTTTTGTTAATCGTATGCGCATTTCGATCCCCATATGATCAATGTTCAGCGAGTACAAGGCGTCATTCGACAATTGAACAGCGGAGTGTACAGTATATTTGTTCGAGTGTAACGGAAGCGGTGTTCCCTAAAACTCACTCTACCTCTATAGATACCAAAGGTGTTAGTAATACGAGGCCTGTCCGGAAAGTATCCGGATTGAGGCTTCAAAAAAATACGGTTCGAACTCACATAAATGATTAGTCACTTTCAAAATACGCACGGTCTGCAGCATTTAGCCCAGCGTTGCTGCCATTGGACGAAACAAGTACGGAATGCCTCCTTTGGGATGGTCAAGAGCTCTGCCGTCGCATTTTGTGTTGTCACGTCCACATCCTCAAATCTCCGTCCTTTAAGTTTTCTTGATCTTCGGAAATGCGAAGAAGTCGCCGAATGCTTGTTTTAGCAATTCATAACACAATTGGTTTTACCGATTTTAAAACAAAATTTGATGCAATGTCGTTGCTCAATGTTTTCTGTCATTTTCACCACGCGACGAGAAGAAAAACGTTCTGCTTTAGCGTGTTACAACAATTGTACGTGGCACTCTTAACA
>JAHWFO010004243.1:3002232-3013154 GCA_023313115.1 Rhysida immarginata | reverse complement strand
AAGTCACATGATCATCGGGGTCCGGGCAACAATCCATCCTTCATTGTTTCCAACAAACGAAAAAATACTGATTGTTAAAATCCAAGATGGAGACAATGAAGGATGGATTGTTGCCCGGACCCCGATGATCATGTGACTTTTGAGTGCCCTGGCCTGTCTCTCGTTGGCCTCGGCTGCAAATTTCATTACGTCATCAGCAGAAAATGTCGTCACACGATCCTGATAGGAAAAAGATGCAACGAGTTCTACATTTTTTTGTAGCCTCAATCCAGATACTTTCGGACAGGCCTCGTATACTGAGTTAGTAAGAAGCCTGATGGACCCAAGCGGCCATTCATAAAATACAAGTTGAAGAATAAGATTGGCGATTGCCAATCTAAAAAAAAACAAAAACACCCAAAAATAAGGAGCAATAACAGGGCAAAGAGGGATATCGCTTTGTTAATGCCCTGCAATTCGGGAAGGAAACTTTGTTAATGCCTTCAAAATTAACATCCAGAATGTGCCTCGTTTTCCGTTATTTCGTGTGCAACTCGAGTGCTTCAAAATTCCAATCACCAAGTCGTTGCTATGACACTTTATTTACTCCAGCATATTCTTCAGGAGGTTTTGGACAAATTTGTCAGTGTGCTTTTTCATTCCACAGTGGATGAACGGACCAACTTTCTGGGAAAGTTTTATATTTATTGTTCACATTAGAAGCCACGATTACAACAAAGATTCAAGATACATCTTCTTGTTATAATGAACAACTGTTAACAATTGATCTAATCACTAAAATTTCACTTATCTATATCTTCCGTATAATAAAGCTGTAACCGACCGAGGCCAGCGAAATAACAAGGCCTGTTTACTGGATCGGTGTCTCCATCAGTGTTTTTTTGTTAGTTGGAAACAATGAAAGTGGGATTGTTGTGCAGACTAGAAAGGTCAGGTGTCTTTTCAGTGCCCAAGGCCTGTCTTTTCGTCGGTTACGATTTGACACGAACTGTCGTAACAATAACCATGGTATTTTATACTGCATGGTAATATTATACCCCATGGAGATCAAAAGACCATGGTAATATTATAATTAAACTGAGACTATGTCTAAAAAGTCCGACCGATGACACACGGTCTAACACTACGATCGAGTGCAAACAGCGGTTGTTATTGATATTCAACAAATAAACGCGTCTTTTGATATAACTGTTAACGTCACCAACAGAAATGAGTTCCACATTACATAATACATGTAGTATAGAATTATTGATGCTCATGGATTTAATATGAAATTTATGATGACTACTCAGAAATTTTACTCGAATCAATTTGAGCATTAAACTTTAAAAAGACCTTTCAAAATGAAATTTATTCAAAGTTAACAAGGTTAACACATTTAAACATTCTGACAATCATTTACCTAATATTTTGTAAATATTTAACTATACATCCCTTGAAAAATTTGGCTCATTCTACAAAATTCACAGGACATTTCACAAAATTCTTTGGAAATTGTGCTGAAATAAATATTTTCGATTCTTATTTTTAAAGATTTTTAGGAAACTCTATTGTCTAAATCTGGCATAATAAATTAGTTCTGGCGGAGATTATGTAAAATTCATGTTCAATTATCGATTCCTGGACATAGCGATAAAGTATTCATAAAGCTGTTCAGATATATTGGTAATATATCATTATAAACACTTGGTTGAAAAAGAGGAGAATTTTATTTCATTTGGAACTGTCGTCACGTGTTATAATGAATTGCGCAGTTTATAAACGATCCATTTGATTTTCCGTGTAGTGGCTTGTTCAAATGAAATGGCTGATTTTATGTATTATAGTAAAAGCGGAAAGTAAAAAAAAAGCAGCATGGCTATTTGATCAAAGTAATCTCTAGTAAAAGAAATACGTTGTTGCCAATGTTTGATCAGTTTGTTTGAAAAATTCAACATTCTAATGCCTTACTCATGTACTTTTGATAAAGCATTTCTTCGACAAAAAAGTCGTTCTAATCTGTGTTACACATCCTCGTTGGCGAAAGATCAGGAGAATAACGAGGATGTGTAACACAGTTTCGCAGTTGCTGCATTATCATCAATGGTCGGGCGTTATCTTGAAGCTACAGAATTCCATTTCTATTGTTGGCTGCTGAATAAGCAACTTTACGCGTGTCGATCGCATATCAGCACAGTATAGATCTTCTATTGTCATGGTTTAATCCCGTCTAAGCAAAGAAAATGGATAAAAACTGCAAGTGAACACCATTCAATAAAAGCATTGTCTTTTTACGTTGAGATGAGGCTTCGGAGTTCTTGCTAGAACGCATTATTTGCAACCATTGAATCGAACGTGTAAGATTGTCGTACAATATCCAGTTTTCGTCAAGAGTTACAAAATTCTTTCCTGCTTGCTTCTTTGGTGGAGAGAAGATTACACTCACCGTGCTTTGTTCAGATCTGTGTGACAGTAGGAACTTCTCGAGCTTTTGTAACTTTCCTGTTTCCTTAGGTGCTGGAAAACAGATGAATCGTGTTTAACTTCTAGGGGATCTCTCGCACCGTCTGTTGTAGGCCTACTTCAGTCTTTACATCATCAGGATCAATGAAGGAGAGATGGTGGCCAGGAGGTTCATTTATCACGCTCATATCTCCGATCTAAATTTTGGTTAGCATCATCCTGCGGCTCTCTACCAAATGGTTTATTAATCCTTTCGCCTGCAGCCCTTGCAGAATTTCTAAATTTAAACTCATAGCGCAATATTGTCTTTAATTGACTTAACTTCACGACAGTCCACAGAACAGTATTTGTTCTTCGACGTTCGTTTCATGCAACAATTGCTATCAGTGCATCACCCCCGTGTTTTTTATCGAATGACCAAAACTTTGCATAATCTGCAGTTTGCCAAGCTCCTCCCCGCCCCGCCCCGCCCCACCATGAGAATACTTTTTTGTCATTTCATTTGCAACAATCTATTAATTGGTTCATATAATTTTCCTGATATAAACTGAGAACTTGTTGTATTTAAAAATGTGTGGAAAAATTTAGAAAATGAATCTTTATCTTATCATCTATTTTGTGGATTTAACTAGCAGAGGACCCGGCATTGCCCGGGATAATTACACTTGTAGGTAAACAGAATAAGTTAAATTATAACTCCAAATTGGTTAAATAATAACTCAAACAATGCAACACAAAGCGAAGGGACTATCCATTCTACGAAAAATCCGAAAAAACAGGAATTCTAGGTAATATACCGGGACTTTATTTAAACTCATCTTGACTTGCCTCAGATTAAAACAATGTCCATCTTCACCACCGGGGAACATCACTGAATACTTTGGACCACACTTTTTCTTGCCCTTGACGTAGAAACTCATATACCCTCTTGCTCTTTTCGAAACTCCCGTTGTTCAGATGTTTCCAATGCCCGTATAGCCTTTTCTGTTTTAACTACAGAGTTTCTCTGACCAATACTTGTTCTTTCATTTCCTTTCCAGACACATAAATTTTTTCCAATCGTCTGGACGTTTGATAGGGAGCTCAAGGGTGGCTCCTTTTCCTCCTCAATAGACGCTGCCTTATTTATGTCCTGTCATTGCATCATCATTTTATGATCATTATTAATAATTCTTGGAAACGAACGTTCAATCATCGCATTATCAGCATCTCAGTTTCCAAAATATTCACATTCACACAGATTATAGCCCAAATGTATTTTTATGAAATGTGTGTATCTGCTATGCTATCAAGTAAGCTAGGTAATATCCCCGGCGTAGCTCGGACTCTTTGTTTTTTTGATTAGAATTTGCAATATCTTAAAAATAAACACATAAAAACGCTTAGAATTAATACAGTAAAAATTCATAATGAAAATTCGAAATTTTTTTTTAAATGTAAACAATGGATGAACCTCTCCATGTATGCCACTGCTAGCCTAAATAATTTCTTAGTCACGTATTCTTACTTTAGATGTACACTTGATGTTGTTGCAATTCCCACTCTGCTCTCGATGTCTTGAAGCAAAACTTGGCCATTCATCACTTTGTCTACTCCAGCAGTCGCCGATTCTTCTATTGACATGCTCATCATTTGCTCAATACAGTGGAAAGACTGCTTCCTCTGTCGTCTTTCCACTCTTTCTCAATAATCTGCCTACTCTCCATTATCTTCAGTTACTGATCATTTTTAAAGATTTTCAAGAAATTGTTAAGTAGTAAGAACTCTCAATTCTAAGAAAAGCCTGAATACCTGGAATTCTATGCATTGTTACAAATTGAGCCATATCTATATTGCACAAACTTTGCCCTGCATTGTTGGTCATGAGATATATAGTGTTGATCCCTGCATAGTGTTGGTGCATTGCGTGTTGATACCATTGTTGATACCTATTGTTGCGCAAACTTGGCCTTGTATTGTTGTTCATGAGATATTTCTTCTTATTATGCACTGCCATCATTATGAATATCGATTTATTATCGATAATTATTATTTTTTCGAAATCTGAGGTAGACAGTGACCTTCCTCATGCTTTGAAGGTCAAGTATGCAAAATTTCATCAAGATCGGAATAAAACTGTAGATTTTATTAAGAAACAAACAAACAAACCCACAAACCCACAAACATTCTTGTTTAGATACATAGAAAGATTACTATAAAGCATATAACAATAGATGCCTTCATTTCTAAGATTTTCCAATTTTGAAATGCGCACGTGAGAATGAGATCGATAGAGTACAAAACGGTTGCTAATTATCGATTCCACCAATATGAGATTTATTATCTGCGACTCGTAACTTCAGATATTGAGCAACTTATCAATTAAACTTTCCAACTCATTAAAGCAGTAAATGGAACATAACCAGATTTCCGTAAATGCATTACGCCATATTTCCAGAAAAGTGAGAACATGTTTCTCTTCAATTGGCTTAAGAGTTCCACTCCAATCTCTCAGAATAATTAGTCCCAAAACGGATGAAAACGGTTGATCGACATTATTGGGGAACCAGGGAAATTCGATCTGAAAAATCGTCCTTTTACGAGATTTGAATGTTTCTGTGATTTTTGTTTCTAGTATTCATTTCAATATAAAGAAATCTGTCATTCAATTTTCTCAATATCAAAATCGAAAATTTGAAATGAGTCTTCGTCTTATTGAGAAGGATATCCTGTGATGTTGAAAGTATATGAATCGCAATAGTCTATACTGTATATATAGGGGTTTATACTGTACGGGACGAGAGCGTAGTATCAGTTTCTTGAATTCAAGAAATTCAAATCTATTGAGTCCGAACAAAATATTTTCTTGACAACCAAGATGCCTTGATCAGGCATAAATTCTATTAATTTTGTCATGACAAAAATTTCAACCAAATGAGGAAATCTTTTCCTAGCTGGTTAGAATTGTTTGCTTCAAATCATTGACAGTATCATTTTGTCCCCCCACCCTCATAAACATCACGTCACAGTTTCTCCACTGGATTCAAATCCCGGGAATAAAGACGCCAGTCCATTACTCGAGCATTTTTATCCGCAAATCACTGAAATGTAATGCGAGCATTGTGGTCAGGGGCATTGTCCTGTTGAAATGTCCTTGAAGAACCACCACTATCTTCTCCAAATGGCAAAAGTGGTGTTCCAACAAAGCTTGATATTTTTCAGCATTCAGTCGGCATTCGCAAATGCAATGTCAGTTTTTTCCGTTCCATTCAAACGCTGCCCTAACAATGACACCTCCACCTTTTTATTGACGGTTGGAACAGATTTCCTCATCTCGCCGAAAGTCATGCCAGTAAAACTGCCATCCATCGGGACCGTCCAGATATAATTTGTCGTCGCTCCAGGACTCTGTTTGCCAGTTGTCCTTCCACTGCGTTGTTTCACGGGAAAATTTTAATCTTTTCTCACAATGGAAAGTGTCAGCTTAGGTGTACTCTTCTTCTTCTTGTATTTTAAATGTCCTGTGGCTCGAATAATTCTGTAGAGGGTTGACTTGTGGACATTAACATCAGGATGTTTGGCTAGTTGCCCTAATGTTGGTTTATTGTTGCTCACTTCTCAAATAACAGTTCGTTTCGACGAAAAGTTAATTTTGGAGTCTCCGGCTTGGTGTTTTGAAACCGTACTGGGGTCCAAGTTTAATGTAATTGTCCACAACTGGGTGTGAGCAATGGAGAGCATTAGCTATAGCTTGTGATGATTTTTCAGAAGCCTTAAGGCTGTTATGTCACCCAGTGCAAAAGCACTCAAAGATTTACCTCTCCATCATGTACAAGTTTATCTTAAGTTCAAGTTTTTAAAATACCTTAATAACACGTCTTGAAACTTGTGCAGAATAAAAAACAATCTGGCTTCACGTTTAACACAAGGCTTCATTTTACCTACGTGTATTAAGGATGAAAAAACTTTAAAAGAAGATGACAGGACACTGAGGCTCTTTAATAATACGGGTCTCGTAATAAAACTCTTGCTTAGACTTAATCACAGTCCATAATTGATGTGAAGTTTCAATTTTTAAATAGAGTAACTTTCACGAGAAGCTAATTAAAGAAGCAGGTGTGATCAATAAAGATTCATGTTCTCTATCAAGAGGGTCGTATGACCTGAGCAACGATTATTCTAGGTATGCGTCCTCTTAATCATGTACGAGGAGATATCAGAAAGTAACGGAATTTATTTTTTACAAAAGAAAATTACAAACCATACAGATAAACAATTAAGTGCAGCCAAAACTACACGTATTTATCTACTTTTCCACATAGACACCTTGACGATTTAGGCATTTATCTCAACGCTGTACCAGTTTCAGAATACCCCGCTCGTAGAACTCCGTCGTCTGTGAATACGTACAACCAATGGCGCACGGCAGATTG
Source organism: Rhysida immarginata (assembly GCA_023313115.1). Classification (NCBI taxonomy): domain Eukaryota; kingdom Metazoa; phylum Arthropoda; class Chilopoda; order Scolopendromorpha; family Scolopendridae; genus Rhysida; species Rhysida immarginata. Next base: position 3,006,300 of record JAHWFO010004243.1, on the reverse strand, counting down.
GAGTTTCTTGTCAGTCTCAAACATCTAACCATCCAAAAATCTCGTCATGGGACCAAAGAAGTGGTAATCCGAGGGTGCTAAGTCCGGATTGTAGGCTGGGTGGCCCAGAATCTCCCAAACAAAAGGGACCAGTTGACTATGTTGACCATATGCAGGCGTGAGTTGTCATGAAGAAGTCGAATATCGTTTCCTCTTTCTGGTCGCTTATCCCGAATAGCAAGCCGAAATTTAGTCAACGTTTCACAATAGGTAGCGGCGTCGACGGTTGACCCACGAGGCAGGAACTCTGAGAATAGGATGCGTTGTACAGTATATCCCAAAAACTATAAGCATAATCTTCCGAGCTCAAGGAGACACTTTGAATTTTTTGCGAACCGGAGAATGTGGATGTTTCCACACCATGCTTCAGTTGGGGCGCATGTGTGAAGTACAAGACCCAGTTTATTTTACACCATTTGCACACATTGGAATAGTCAAAGTAAACTTCTACCACTTCCTCATGAGTTTCAGCAGGTTTTTTACCTTTTGCGAAAAGAAACTTTATAACAGCTTGCTGTTCGTCCACTGTTATGTGATAGCGGCGGCCTTTTGTAAAACGACTGGTAGCCGTAGTGCGCGTGCTCAGGAACAATTCTTGCTATCAATATTTGTGCATGTACTCAGCCTTCTTTTTGGCTATGTTAACTTCTACACAAAGACTATATTTCCTCCGTTAAAAAATAAATGGCGTTACTTTCTGATATCCTCTCGTATAATGACACCTTGCGTAGGAGCGTAAAATTGATAGACATAATCGCTCTTGTAATGCTCTGCTTCACATCTTCTAGAGTATTCAGTACGTGGATTCCAATGGTACACACAACCTTTAGATATCCCCAGGGAGAAAAAATCCAGTGGTGATAAATTAGGAGAACGAAGGGGAGGGGCACAAATATATGGAATTCAGACTGCCATCAAACATTTCTTCAAGAAACTGCATAGTGTCATGACACATATGACACGTTACTCCGTTTTGTTGCAGGTAAACCTATAAAATTGTGGACATGTGAAAAATAAACCATTGGAATGACGATTAGCAATTTCACAACCCGATTTAACGAACACATGCGAGCAATGAAATTTGAATATCATACATTAGCATATGTCAGGCACATAAAAGAAACCAGACACAACTACGGGAAAATAGAAAACACTCTGGAAATTATTAGGAATATTTATAACAGAAACTTAATAGATACGTATTATGGAACCATTCAAAATCTACAGAGCATACAAGGAAAACAAACCAAAATAACCAAATTGATTAAATAATCAAATCATGCACGATATAAACATACTACTTAACAAATAATAGCTTGAAATTATTAAAAAATTCTAATTATTTTAAATAATGAACTTAAAATTAATACTTAATATAAAGTCATTTTTTCGACATGTTTCGGCCAGAGATCATCATCAGGAATAATGGAATTGAAAAGCATTGAGACTATATACAAGGGTGACAATTATTGAGCTATATGAAAAAAAAACTTGATAACTTTTGAGCAATTGGCGAATTTCAGTTAAAACTTGGCGGTTGAATGCAGGGCATGTTAGGATATTTTTGAGCATGCAAACTCGTATTGTTGTTGTTCATTTTTCGTTGAATATTTTAGAAAATGATCTCATCCCTATTATCTAAAGTGACCAAGATTGCGAAAAGATGTGGTTCATGCAGGACGGAGCACGACCCCATTGGACCAATAGAGAGTGTATGAAGTCCTGGAAGAGCACTTTTGGAGAGCGCATTCTGGCTTTGGGGTACCCAGAGGCCACTGGAATGGAAATCGCTTGGCCGCCATATTCTCCGGATCTCAACCCCTGTGACTCATTTTTGTGGGTCAATATTAAAGAAAAAGTTTACGCAAATAACCCCGGACCATCGCTGAGCTCAAAATAGCCATCGAAAGCATCGATGTCTCGACACTTTAGCGAGTTTTGCTCTTCGTCCGCGCCACATCATAACCATTGATGGCAAGCATATCGAACATCTGTAGTTACTTTTAACATTTGAATAAAATTTTTGAACTCTGTAGTTTTTGAAAATTTGATTTTTATTTCATATGGCTCAATAATTGTTACCATGTATGAGATCTGCTGGGGATATTGATATAAGCATGGAAAGCTCGTTGTACATTGCGTAACATTATTGGTGTGATTTTGGCATCCCACACGAATGTTGTCTTGGAGATCTGCAATGGGACGTGTTTTGTATTGTAAGGTGCTCCCTTAGAAAAATATCATATGAGACCATACTTTTGAGATATCTGTATATTGTTGTAACATTTTAAAAATTTACCTTGAAAATGCTGAAAAATCGAAACATGTCGGATTTGATATCAAATTATATAATTCTCTTCGTCTGTCTGAGCAACACCTCCTAGAGAGAAAGCCTGCGGACAAAAGGTGTATACATTGTTACATCATCATCAAGTGACTATTGTTAATCTTATTTCTACTAATAATAAGCCCTAAATTTGGCCGCTTGATGATGATGTAACAATGTATACTCCTTTTGTCCGCAGGAGTTCTCTCTCGGTGGTCACGTCTGAGGCGTCTGAAGCCAACAAAGAAGTTTACAACAATCTGCCCAAAGCCAGGGACTGCTGTGGTAAGATAATACTCAATCATTGTTGTGAATTAAATAAAAAAAACTGAAAAATGTTTAGTGTTGATTCTTTATATGTCGATGAACAGTAAGTTGTTGCAGAATATTAAGTTTTGAAAACCATTGATGCTCCACTTTCATTTCTTTACCCTTCAACCTATACGGTTGACACCCTTCATGTGACGGGTACATTTCTAGTTTATAATAAAACCTGTTGTAATAGAATTTTCATGTTAAAATAGATTGATTGAATTGAACCCTGGACCATATGGCTGAAATTATATGCTTTTGCAATTGATTGCTTCTGTAAAAAAGTTATTTAGCAATATGTCATTAGACCATTTGTGGAATTTTATTTTCTCTGATGCTTTCTTTCTCATTAAAACATTCTCGAGGCAGTTAATATTTGCCTATCTTTTAAGTAGGCTTCATTTTATTAAATACCCTCGAAATTTTTATAATTCAATATTTTAATAGAACTGATAAATAAATTTCTCATAGAAATCGTTTAATACAACCATTGTTTATTCAGTAAAACAGGATTTAACGCATGAATGTCATTCATTTGTTGGATTACGGTTTTGTTAACCTAAAGGCTAATGGGAAATGGCAGAGGTTATGGTAGTCTAGAAATGCAGCCCATTATCAACTAAGGAATGAGACTTAAATTTCTCCCGTAAACTTCTTGATGTTGGAATCGTCCGAATTTACTGGCGACCATATAAAAGACATTTAGAACCAATTAAAATCTCAAGCCACGCATATTCATGGTGGTTTAATCACACCGGCACGGCAAGGCTTGGAAAGGAACACGGAGAAATTACTCTTTCGACAAATGCTTTTATTACCAGCAAATCAACGCTAAGTAACATAGAAGACTTGGCGTTTTGCTTTAACGAGAGTATTAAATTAAAATGGATTCGAGATTGGATTTGTGAATAGATGACAAGTTTAAACTCTTGCTTAATAAAGTTGCATCAGCGAGGACCAAGTAAATGAGATTTAACTTGGGCATTTCTCTGGTGCAAAATGCAAACAAACCCAATTCAGACATGAATAATGAAGCAAGCAGTTCTTTGTATATAAAATACTGTAGAAAGGAGGGCAAAGTAAATTTTTTAAAAATTCAAGCAAGAAGAGGATAAAAAAGCGTAAATGTTGCTTTGCATTTGCAAGGGCATGATTAAATAATACATTCAAGTAAAGTGCGTGCAAAAGAATTATTAATGTTCTTGCATGACGCACTCGACTAATTGAATTTGGTCGTATAATTATTTATATTAAATTCTACTTAAAGACTATATGCTTTAATAGAAATGGACTTGGTTGGGCTGATAAGAAAATGATTGTTCGAAAGATAACTTCGGAAGTTATTATTATTATTATTATTATTATTATTATTATTATTATTATTATTATTA
>JAHWFO010004243.1:2953246-2994030 GCA_023313115.1 Rhysida immarginata | reverse complement strand
GTGTTTATGAAGTATATCAATGCCACTTAACCTCAAAGTCGAGTTTGACGCAAGTCTGACAAAGACTCAAGTTCTTCTTGCCTGTCCTTCCAGATCATCTGACCTCATTCGTTTTCCTTTGAGGTTATGTTAAAGACAAGGTTTACATGCCTCCTTTATCGAAGGACTTACCAGAACTTCGTCAAAGATCGTTGCAGTTGCTACTTTCGACTCTTAAACGAGTGTGGCATGAGGTAGATTACAGGATTGACATTTGTCAAATTACCTGAGAAGGATATAACCTACATTTATAAGAAACAGGTTAACAAATCCTGTGGATAAACAACATGATAGAAATTACATCATCTTGTTACCAAGAAATGTATGTTTAATAGAACGCATATTCGTATTTCAATCACCCTGTGATCATCTTTCAGTGTAATACAAATTAAGCAAAGCAAACAGTTTTCTTATTTCTAACATTTGTAAGGTAAGTAAAAGCTTAGACATTTATTCTGTCCGTTGAGATGTCCCTATTTCGTTTACGTTTTTTGGTCCATGAGCCACTGAGCTTCGAATTCCCGGAAGGACTTAACAACACTCTGTACAATTATTTTAAGGACACCTTGTATATTTTATATTTTAAATAAACCTTAATGTGAAGCAATCACTTTATATTTCTGGAAAGTCCATAACAAAATCATGGAAACTATCGTTTTTTAAAACCTAACTGTAACCATACTACTATTTCATTGTTAAAGAACGTTAGACACTGATATCAAACATTGACCTCGAATGTTTTGCTCTTTCACAGTATTCAATTACCGGTAGCAATTAAGCGTCAATTAAAAGGAAATTAATAATTTTCAAAATTGATTATTGCCCAACATTATGGAGCTTAAATTTCTGTGAACCATCTGTTCGAGGACTGCGCTTTCAGATTGGTTGAGGTAATCTTAAACATTCGGAAAGAAAATTTAGCGGTGAAGTTAATTTGCATTTTTTTCCTATTCTTCATTCCAATCATCATTTCCTAGCAGGTTGTTTCCTGAAATTAATTAATCGAGTGCGTTTTTAGTCCATAACAAATGAACGTGGCGGCTGCTTGGCAATCCGATACCGAAATGAAGAACGACTTAATCGTCCTAGAAGCATGGGATTTTAAAAGTTAATGGAAATGCCTGGCTCATTGATGCGCTTTAAAATGTCCATGCAAAGAAGAGGAAGAGAGAAAGAGAGGGAAGGTAAGAAAAAAGTTAACTACTTAAACCAAAGGAAGGCTATTTATTGTATTCGCAGTCGTTACGTATTGGAATTTAACGGAGCAGCTAAGAAATCAAGCGCCTATTCAGCTCTGTAATTGAAACTGGTTCCGGAATTCTTGGCTTCGAAAGGGTCCAGGAGACACGTTCTTGAGATGGAGCCTCTCTCGTGCTAATGACGACGATGATGATCATGATGATAATGGTGATGATGAGTTGTCAGCGCTCTCCGTTGGCGCTGGTGTCAGTGTCGCCTAACGAGGGGTATGTGTATGTGCGCGCGTGCGCATGTGTCGTCGTCGGTGTCTAATTGTAACGGTGGTGCTCGTTGTCATCGCAACGCCATTTAAAGAGCCTCTTGTCGTGCGCCGACGCCTTGCGTGAGGACGAAGCCTCCTATAGAGAGGACCATCGATTTGGGAGCCCCGTTTCTTCCCTTTTTTTTCTCCTTTCTCCATACTTAATTTTTTTCAGCTTTCACTCCTATCTATAGAATTTTTATGGGCAACGAGAACAGAGTTTCTTTTTCTTGCATAGATCGTTTGTCCTTGTATTTTTTTTTAAATCTTTTACTATCGTATTAAAATTCATTAAAAGTAATTAAAAGATAATTAAATGGTTTCAAAGAAAATTTCAGAACAGTCAAGTAAAATTGAATAGATTTAAAAAAAATGTAAAGGTTTAGGAAACATGGCCCACTCGTTTAATTATTTTAAATAGCCTTCTTGAAGCTGCTATATGAATTTGAAGTTCACAATGCCTTCAAAAGTAAAACTGAAGTGGTTTTCAGAAATTAATTTAGAGACGACTTTATATTGCTTCCCTTCCATTGTTTTCGTATAATAAAGAACAATTCAAATGAAAACTTTTTTACAATTCGAATTAATTGAAATAATCAATTTTTTTACCTTTATTATTATGTGTCTATAGAGTAGATTAAATGAGGAAATGGAATTGAGGCAATTGAACCAAATTTTACATCTCTTAAGCTAATGATGCCGTTTTCTCTCATTTTGTATGGATCGTTTGAATCAAAATGTTTTTCGCTTGTCTAAAATTACAAAATAAACCCTGAACACTTTTAAAAATGAATAAAATTTAGTGTGTATTTATGAAGAACTTAAAAATAGAATTTCTAAAGCCAATTATACAAACACCGCTAACTGCGTGAAACATGCAAATTCGTTTTAATTCGTCAGAACTTACAATAGGCTACTCCTAATAGATTTAAATTAGGATGAGGAAGCTTTAAGTCTTTAAATTAATAAAAAAGTGACACCTTAAAACCGCATAAAGCGGTTAAAGCATTTAGCATTTAAAACCAGACTCATACTTTTAAAACTATGGCCAGAGCTCATCTCTAAATGCATATCCGGAAAGATCTGATGGCCGGGTGAATTTCTTGAATTAGCTTTAATTTCCTCAAGTAACCCGACATTTAATGTGTTAGAAGAATACATCTGTTTGTGCAATATGTATCCACTAGAGGTATTTTTCCGAGATAATGCATGTGTTGTAAAAGATCTGAAGCGGAGCATTACAAGAGAAATTGCCTATCAGCTTTGTGTTTCTACATAAGGTGGATCCAATAAGATTAAGAATGCTCGCAACTTTCTGGACGCTGAGGGTGGACTTTTTGAACAAACAATGTCTTTTTTTTTTCTTATTTGTTATCTGTATCTGTTTCCTATTAAACGCAGTATGAATACCGAATTCCATTATGAAATGATGACTCTGGACTTATTTAATTAAACAATAAGTTCATCAACAACACAATTTATTTAATATAAGATATTTTACATAAAGACTCGACGATCGTTTCAATTTGTCATCATTTTCCAAGCTCAAATGGCATCCCCGGCACTGAAAAGTCACGTGACCATAATAGGCAGAGCAGCAATCCAGCTTTTCATTATTTCCAAGAAACGAAAAAACACTGATTGTTAATTTGTAAATTTCACTATTGTCAAAGGTGTTAGTAGGTGGTTTCAAAGTACATGATAAATTTTTAAAAGTATTGTTGGTTCTATATGCGATATTAAAAAAATAATCCTATTATTATTTCGCTTGTTTTTTTAAAATTATGAAAAATGTTTCCGTAATTGACGTTTAAGCGTTGTCGAAAATATTTTATTGAAGTCTTGAATTTTACAATTTAAATGTCAGACACAGCCAGAAACATCACCTAAGTAGCTCTAGGCCAATAGACTATCTAACCCCGACGAAAGCCACTCGAGTGGAGGCATTCTTATATTAGCAGAAATAAGCTCATTCAGAATTAGCTTTTCAGTAAAAAAAAAAATTTAAATTGCATGTGCCTCATAACACAGGTGGATATACATTTGATAGAGTAAGAAAAAAGATAAAAAAAAGTTTATGTTCTTTATTAAATTTATATAGTGATTTATAATTCAAAGCAATTTTCGCAATGCCGCTGCCAAAAAGTCTTTCTCGTCGGTGGGATGGCATGAAAATGGTCGACGTGGAATCGAGGCAATGACCTCCTTTGCCATCTGACGGCGTTCCGTGTCGGTTCATCCTCCTCCACATCCCATATCTCTACCCCTACCCCCAGCTTTCGTGACGTCTACACCACTAACACGAGAGAGGACCCATTCCATCGTCGGAAGGGGGAGACAAAAGAGTGTGAGAGAGCGAATAGAATAAAAAAAAAAGAGAGAGCGAGAGTGAGAGCATTGGAAACAATATCCAACGGGAGTAATGGCGAAATGGTTAGGGGACAATCCATTAGGAGAAAATTCTGCTCTCGACACGTAATACAAAAGCGAAACAATTTCCTTCCCTTCATCATCTTTTTAACCCTTGGTTCTTCTTTTATATGTGCACTTTCAGAGAAGAATCTTAAAATTTCTCCTGAAATTAACTGCAAATACTAAGAATGATTTACATATTGGTACAACACTAAAGCGATTTACATATTTTCATCTATGAAGAACACGATTCACATTCCTAAACAAACAGAACATGCAATTGCTTGAAATAAAAGCCATTTTCAGTACATTAAAAAATTTAATTTTGTTATTGTAATAGGCGCCTTCACCCTCACTCCGCAGAAGAAGCGTCAAATTTGATGGCATTAAATGTCGGATAAAAATCAATTCTGCAGCCCGAATAGATTTTGGAGCGGGTGTGTTTGGTTTAAAGGCGCCCTTCAACCGTTGTGGTTAGAGAGATTCCCCAGACAAGAAGGAATCGCGAGATTTTGCTTGTTTAGAGGTTCCTTAACAAACGTGTAAGGAATCGATCACAAGCCAGCAGCTTTTTCTCCCCCTATTCTTTTCTTTGCTATACGTGTTGGAGGTGCAGTGAAGCAGGGTTCCCGACATTCAGGGGCCCCCAGATCAGTGACAATTTACTTTTGGCTTTTAAAACTTGCAGTTTCTACTACTACAAATAATGTCAACTATTACTTCTAGATCTTAGACAAAAATGTTGGCCTTCTTACAAAATGTTTTTTTTTTCAAGCTTCAATTTAGACGGAAAGAAGTCGTACATGAAAATCCTGAAGTTTTCACAAGAGTAGGCTACTTTTGTTCTTTCGGGATCTAAAATGGAGATAAATTTGAATTGTTAACAAAATAGTTTCATAATGTCTATCTTTGGTTTCAAACAGTTATTAACCAAAATCTCTGTTACATACAGACATTTGATTTTTTTTTTGATAAATTTTACCTCCGTTTGTTTCCAGGAGAATTCCTAAACCACGTGTAGTCCACCATTTCTACAATAACCCCTACCTTCAAAGATTAATTTTCCTTTTTAAATATAAATAAAAGTGATAAAAATAATAAATTCTAAAACAGTCGATAAAGCCACTTGAAACACTTGATGGATTGGCTAACCTCGCCTTCAAAGCTTCAATATCAGGTGGAGTGAATGAACACTTTGTCCATAAAAAAATCAAGAGAGACAACTTCGGTGAAAGTGCTATCCGTAGTGTTGCAGTGAAGAACTGACGACCCATAACCCAACATTATTGGACGAAACTACCAGAGCCGAAATTCCTCTAAGTTCATTCTGTGTAATTTCACTTCGGTCCACCGTTATCATAGATTTTGATGAACTTTCCTAAGTTAGTACCATAAGACCAATGATTAACTGATAAAACTCTATGGTTTTGTCATAATTTTTTTCAGGAAATTTGGTCATGTACGTGTACTGATTCACATGAAACTAGAAGATAACGTGAACGTATGAAATTAAATTTTTCGTACCTACATTTCTCCTCCTTTTCCAACTGTAGTTTATAAGACTAGACATGATTCCAAGTGAATGAGGCAACTCTTAAGAGACTTACCCAATCTTATCCCATCTTGAAATATCTTCGAATGACAGTTCTTCATCTAACTGAATTGGTAAACAGAATATTCATTTCATTTATTTTTATTTTTAAAAATACCATTATAATTCTAAAAATTATTAAAAAAATTTGAGGAATCACCCTGTCTCCTGTCTTATCAGTGTGAATCAAAACGTGTGTAAAAAAAACTTCGGCATTTTGTTGAGAGATCAGCTTGCCAATTAAAATGGCACGTTTTATTTGTGTAGTAGCAATTAAGTAAACAAAACACGTGTTACGAACGTGTAATTAACATTATCTTAAAATCATAAGAGGATATGTACGATTTAGTATAATAGGTTCTTACAATATGCACGAGCAATGATGTCAACGCTGTAAACTAGATGTTTTAGGCGACCCCAAAGGTAAAAATCTAAAGGATTTAGATCAGAGGACTTCCACGATCTGTTGGGATAATGGGTGCATCATGTTAGGATAATTGTATTAACTTTGACTTTGTCAACAAACAAGTAATTGTTAATTGTTAATGAGCTGTATTTTGCGTTTTTAATGGCTACTGCATGTAGGATTTACTGTTACACTTTCAATTAAATTAACTGATCTGTTGTAATTCTGTACCTAATTAGTATACGACTTGGGTTTGTATGACATTTTTTGCTCAACTTGACTTCCTTAACAAAATGCCGAAGGTTTTTTATAACGTTGAAAATTATCCTGTAAACTTCTTCGGTTTAGGTTTCCTATGTTGCACGGCAGACATCATTTTACGGACTATTGAGTAAATCATCCAAAGACATCATACAAAGGGTGACCAATAAAAGACCGACGCTCCCGGCAATTTTGTAGACTATTAATGAAGTCATACGTAATGTCACACAATATGCACCCATTGAACATTAACCTCAGTGGGTAATGAAAACTGAAGGCGATTTTTATATTATTTTATATATAGTGTTTTGGAACCATGGAGTTTGGTTGCAATAACCGACTGTAACATTCACAGCACAAGTATCCTTAATAAATATCACTCATCAAAACTGGACTACGTATTTATTAATTTCAACACAGTTAAATAAAAAAACTTTGTTCATGAAATCATCCAACAGCATGCTCTTTGTTCTTATTGAATGAATGTGTTGTTAAAATCGTAGAGGCCCTGTCCTAATATTTTCTTAATAATTTTGATAATTTTTGTCTTTTATTTTAATTTTTTATTTTAAATAAACATTTAATTGAAACAAACTGTGATATATATTGCAGAATAGTTCCTTTTAAATTAAACAAAACTTTCAAAGTTACAAAGCCTGCTGGGCTTTAAATTGCACTTGATGTAAAGATATCCAAATAGTTACAGGGCGAATGCAGACTGAGGCTGAGTAATTTGGCGCTGGTCCTTTTTATCAGTTAATCTCTGTAGGGTAATAGGGCAGGATATATTCAATGACTGAGTAGTATCAAGTTATCGATTTGCAATTCATTGTGTAACAAGCCGTTGATTGTAGTAATCGAATCGCCAGAGATAACAGTTATCATCATTGCATGGCGACCATTACGACCGCAACGAGGAAAATTTCGTTTCAATGCGCTCTCATTCTCTCTCTCTTTTCTCTCTTTTCTTTTTTTAACTTACTGGTTCTAGTTTTCATCTTTAAAATAAAATATTGTTATTGCATCAACACTCTTTGCATGAAGCTTCTTCATATGACCAATTGAGGACGGAAAAAATGAAAAAAGGGGCGACAAAGTTTACCTAATCAGCGGCAATAGGGAGCGGTAATAACATTCTGTGGCGCATGACAAGAGGCTTGCGCAATCGATTTGTTTCAACGTGTCTTCCAACGACTGTCTTGACGAGTACTTTTGATAATAACCGTCAGAGTGGTTCGTTGACTGTCAATACACGACGCGTGGAGCGTATCTTTCCTCGAGGGCATTGGCTGCACGACCAATGGCACGAGGAGGTCACATTCGCGCCTCCCTTCTGCCAGTGGGGGTTGAGCCATTAGAGGCAGGGCAGTGGAATGGGGCCACTGGCAGCCGCCATTAACATGGCAACGACAGACGGTACAAGCATTGGAATGGCTTTGACACTTGAATAGAGGTCAAAAGGTCGCAAGAACATCTGCCTCCTTAATTGTTAGCCAGCGTCAGGAACAACAGAGATGATAGACTTCTTTATCCCATCTTAGGCTCCACTCAAAACCAATAACTTAGCGCCAGCACCGTGCCTGAACGAACCGAATGCCCCTCCTCTGAATTTTTATATATAATTGATGAGTATGGTTCTGCCCTTTGTAACGCTTTAAGATAGTTATTGTTAGGATTATTTATAATAAGGGTAATGCAAGATAAATAATACAAAAATATTATTTAAAGCATATCGAGGTTTTTTGCTTATTATTTAAACATATCGTTAATCATAAATTAACTTGAATTTATGATTAACGAGGTTTTTTGCTTACACTTCGAATAATTTCTAGTGAACATTCTTATATATTGGGACACGATTTATTATCAGAAGATAAAATCTGAGTTTATTTTTAAAGATTAACTTGTTGATCTTCTGGCTTTACAAGGAATTATTTGTTTTCTGATTTTTCGGTCTATATTTGTTTTCGGTTCCCACTTCCGGAGGTTTCACATCCCCATTCTGAAAGAAGCACAGGGACACACAGACAAACCTTGGATTGTTGGTGAATTCTGTATTGCTATCACTATTTTGATACAACCACGACAGGCCTATTGTTGCACAAACTTTGCCTTGCATTGTTGGTGAGATACTTCTTATTAATATGCACTACCATCGTCATGAATATCGATTTATTATCAATAATTGTTATTTTTTCGAAATCTGAGGTAGACAGTGACCTTCCTCTTGCTTTGAAGATCAAGTGTGCAAAATTTTATCAAGATCGGAATAAAACTGTAGATTTGTATAAGAAATAAATAAAGAAACAAACAAACAAACATTCTCTTTCATATATATAAACTATCAGAGGCACCCAGCGTTGTCCAGGATAACTACAGTTGTAAGTAAACAGAATAACCTCCAGAGGTTAAATTTATCTCAAATTGGTTTTCAGTAATTCTATAATTTCCTGCTGTAGACGAAGCCTCCGTTGTTCAGATTTTCCGACGCCCGGATTACTTTTTGTCTTTTCTTCGGTGCCATTTCGATAGATATGAATTAACATGTATCCTTCGAACAATTATTAAAAGAGCACAATACAGTGTGCTTATTGATTTGAAGAGTCGAGTTGGTATAAGCTTTGTTATCGACTGTGTCGTAAACTGACACCCGAGACCGACCGGCGTCCTTATATACCGAACCCATTGGAAGAGGAAGAGTAAGCTGCCGTCGCGTCTGGAAGGTTCCAAACACACCAACAAACGCTCAAATAATCTGAACATTTGTTAGGGAGCTGAAGAGAGATACGTGTATCTCTTTGACTCTTCGAGAGAGACTGCCCTAACTATATCGTGCTATTATACTCATTTCCTCCTCATAGTTAATAATTCTTGGAAACGGATGTTCTATACTTGGTAAACGGTTGTTACAATTACACTTTGCTCTGGATGTCTTGAAGCAAAACTTTGGCATTCATCACTTTGTGTGATTTAGCAGTCATTTCTTCTGTTGACCCGCTCACCATTTGCTCAGTTGCAGCAGTGTGCTGGCGAAACCAATACAGCATGGAGCGAAAGCACGGCTTCCTCTGTCGCATTTCCACTCTTTCTCAATATTTTGGTAACTCTCCATTATCTCCAGTTAGCGCTCATTTTAAAGAATTTCAAGAAAATGTTAAGCTCTAAGAACTATCAATTCTAAGAAAAGCCCGAACAACAAGAATTCTATGCATTGTTACAAACTGAACTTTATTTAGAAAGAACAAACTTTGCCTTGCATTATTGATCATTAGATATATAATGTTGGTCCGTGCATATTGTTGGAGAATTGCGTGTTGATACCATTGTTAATACAAACATGACGAGCTTATTGTTGTACACACTTTGACTTGCATTGTTGGTCATGAGATATCTCTTATTAGTATGCATTGCCGTCATTATGAACATTAATTATAATTGATAATTATTATTTTTTCGAAATCTCAGGTAGACAGTAACCTTCCTCTTGCTTTGAAGATCAAGTGTGCAAAATGTCAACAATATCGGAATAAAACTGTAGAAACAAACAAACAAACAAACAAACAAACAAACAACAAACAAACTCACATCACTCTTCTTTATACTGGGTGAATTTTAAGTACACCGACAAACTACAGGGAATGGTTCTTGACTGGAAATGGAGTAAAAATGGTCATATCAACATGTATCCGGAAATGCATTTTTGCCACGGTAGAAGAACAACAACTTCCGCATTATTGTTCGCCACCACCTCAACCACATCTTCCCCTGTTGAATGGCCTGCTCGATCACCGGACTTATACTCCCTGGAGTTTTACTTCTGAGGGCATCTGAAAAGCCATGTACTGTGTGTCCTCCAGTCATTATTTATTGCTTTTTTTATAGAATAGACTTTACAAGCTTCTTCTCTTACAAACGGATAGAGCAGCCTATACTCAAACTGATGGTAACTATCTCATTAGAATTATGGCCCAGAAACAGTTTTCTTACGGTCCGTTCATTAAGACTCCATTCCTGCTTCTTCACTTGTACAATCTTATTTTCTATGTATAATTATTCTGTCAATTGGAAATTTTTAGAAATTTATTATGATTTTTATGTTGTTACACAAATAAGTCAAAAATCCGAAAATATAAGTGGAATGGCACATCCTAAGACATCCACATCCACCCTGTTCAGTGGACATTTGCAGACTTTTTTCTCCAGTCTGCTTCTAAGGTCTTCCGGCAGCAAATGTGAAATAATATTAGAACAAATACATCGCGACCACCAACCATTAAAATTAAATCCTTTGTAGTAAATGGGGACTGACCTAGTTACTATATAAAATAAAAAAAAATATTGTATGTACTTATCCGATATTTCACTTTCACAAATTATTAAGGAGCGGAAGAATGGAGCTACTTATTATTTTCACAATGTCCGTTTGTCTGTCCGTCCGTCCGTCCCCTTCATAATTTCCACATTTTTTGAGGTAGAAGGTTGAAATTCGGAATATAGCTTACTATGGGCATGTGCACCTTCACTATTTAGTTTGGTTTTGATTGGCCCACTAGGGTCAGAGTTTCGGGGGCGGAAATTAGAGGGGACCAAAAGGTCTACGCGTATTTATGCATATAAAGGAGTGAAATTCGGTATGCAGGTTCCTCTAAGCAAGGTCAACATCACTGTAAAGTTTCGGCCAAATTGTCCCAATAAGGTCGGAATTGTGGGGGTGGCAATCACTTGGTCTTTAGAACTTTATGCAACATATAGGGTGTGATATACCATTCCATCGAAAATGATGAGAAAGGAAAGAAGATAGGGTACTTTTATATTTTCTAAATACAAGGTTCGAGAAAATCAATTTTTTTTAATTAAAAAGTGCAGATGAAAGAATAAAAAAAAAGATGAACGCAGGGCTTCCGCTACTTTCCTATACCTTCTTCGGGAGGCTTAATTTCTTGTTTTTGAACTCTTTAATGTAAGGTGATAATGTGTTTACAATGTAAATTGATGTCGAATTTAAATGTTTCAGACATTAATGTTTGAGATCATTCTAAGGCGCTTGTTTACGATACTGAACTCGCAAAGTACGAAGAATAAAATTTACCTTACTGCAATTCATCTTAATTGAATTTTAAAAATATAGAGGCTATTCAGAATAAGGACTGGGTTAAAAATAGACTGATTCAAATTTTCCAAGAATATCGATGAGATTAATAAAAAGGTCATTTTAATGTGTTTTTTTTTATTATTTGTGCTTTGAAGTTACAAGATAGAGCGCAGATATCGATTATTTACCAGACATATCGAAGCTTTAAATAATATAAGTAAAAGAATATTAGAACAAATATTTCGTTATGTTTTTAAGTACGAGTCAGTTTTCTAGAAAAATAATGGAATATAAACAAATTCCTATCCATAGACAAAACTTGCAATTTGGTAAAACAAAGGTCGGTATTTAAAAAAAAATTGAACTAGAGAACATAAGAAAAGTTTTTACAATGAGGTTTAGATATGAACTCGAGGCTTTTTTTATAGTATCTTCGTTCAAGTATTGTTGTGTAAGATTATCAACTTTTTTAATATCTCTTTGGTTTTATTTTTGGCCTACCACTCTCTAAGAGTGAAGGCCTTCGTTTTCGTTTCAGAAATTCAAAAATTTTTTTTGGTTGAAATCGACTTAAAAATTCATGATTCTTAAAGATATGTTGAAATTTTGAATAAAAAATTTTCCGTCTGTATGTACGTATGTGACCAATTTTGTGCAGCTAACTCCTCTGAAACGGCAAATAGCCGAACCAAATAAAAATTATACATACTTAGTGGGTTCCTTAAATTGTGCCTTAGTGTATATTTTATGTCAATTGGGTAAGCCTTTTTCGAGATATTAATTATTTTCTAAAACTTAAAAAATGGCTGTAGCGTTCAAACGAGCGAACCAAACTCAATAAATTCGACATGTACGTACTCCTATCATTAAGGCGAATTTTTTTTTGTAAATGACTTGTTTTTTTAGTTCAATTCTTTTTATTTTTTTTTTATTCTTATTTTTTTAAGAAATTCAGAGTGGGTTTCTTAAACTATACATTGACCATTTTTTATGGAAATAGGCTAAGCCATTTTAAAGAAATTATTATTTTTTTTTTGAAATAAATGAAGAAATGGCAGAAACATTCATTTCAAAGCTCCGAATACAATATAAACGACATGAAGAGCTACCTCTTATTGAAAAATACAATTTTCTTTTTGACGTAGAATACGTCTTACGTGGGAAGCCACGCTTAAATCGTGAATGTCACGAAAAGTGTTGATCACGAAACCCTTAATACAGTAACGTCAAAACTATTAATGATAGAAAAATGAATGATATTGCATTCGATAGTATATAAAACAAAGCATGCTTTAGACTTTGACCGACTTCATGCTGACGTCATCTGCTGATACAATCGAAGAACAAAGTTGAGTCAGAAAAACTGCTCTCTGGTGGAGATTAATTTAGTCTAGCTCCAGCTTCCTTTGTGATAGCACGACATTTTAGGTGTCATTTGTTTTATCTTTTCGCGCTTTATAAAACAGCTTAAAATTAAGCCTCAGTAATTAATAGTATTTAAGATATCGGCCTTCGAATTCTGGAAATTTTGCAAAAATTACAGAATTTCCAAGTTTATGCATAATAAGCGCCAGAAAAACTATATAAAACGTCACAGGTAAACATATTTAGAGATGGGGAATCCATGAAGACCCAGATGTCCGATGTTGAACGTCTACGGGCTCAGCAGGAACGACTGAAAGTTGAGTCGTGGTGCCGCCAAAGTGAACTATAGCCCGATACGAATGCGCCGATAACTTCCACTGCTCAGTTCGACGCAAATAACATATCTGATGATATAAACGTTTCAACGCCAAGTGATAAAATTCAACCCATGGAGGTCTATAAGGAGCCATAACCGTCAACATTAGCAGCATCTTCATCAAATGCGATTTATGCACGGAGCGATATACAGGGTGAGGCATTTATCTTGAGACAACTGAATATCTCGAAACTAAGCATTGTACGAAAAAATGTCCAAAATCAAAAGTGAATTATTTCGCGGGGAAATTCATTAGTTAAAAAATTACCCCCCCCCCGCTTGTGAGGGGGGTGGGGCAGGGGGTAACTTTGAAATCTTAAATAGGAATCCTATTTTTAATGGTATATTCAGATTGTACATAATTTTCGAAAAATGTTTTATTCTTGATGTTTTTTCAATTGATCTAACCGTTTAGGAGATAGAGGCCCTGAATGTGTGGAGCTTTTAAAGTTTTGAACCCAATTTTATCGATGAAGACAAAGAGATAGAGAGTGGGACTTCCAGACATTCCTATTCTACTTTTTAATGGTCTTTAAGTATCCGAAGTCAGTATTTCAAAAATTCAAAACTTTTTAGTGCACAAGTAAACTTTTGGGGGCAGCTGTCCTATAGAGTCAGAGTCAATCCTTTGATGATTGTTGGCGCTCGGAGCCATAAAGCTAATATCAGCAAAACGGCTGCATTCGTTAAATGTTCATGAGCACCTGCTGGTAAATTGTTACAGACTGGACTGTCTGCCGGAAAACTGGGTCTGAACGTGCCAGTTGTGGCCATCAATGTTCGGGCAGAAAGGAGAGTGGCCAAACTTGTGCAAGACAACAGAAGGGCAACAGCGCAACAAATTACTGCAGATCTTTCTCAGGGATCCTCTCAAATGATCTCTGGACTCACTGTTCGCCATACACTGCATTGTATGGAATATGGGAGCCGAAGGCCAGTTCGAACACCTTTGCTATCTGCAGTTAACAAAATAAAACCTCTCCAATTCGCACAGGAACATAAGGATTGGACAGTTAAGCATCGGAATAAAATCATGTGGTCTGATAAACCACGTTTTCAGTTGCATCATGCAGATAACAGAATGAGAATTTGACGGAAACTGCATGAAATCATAGAACCCACATGCATGAATACAATCGTTCAAGCTCGTGGGGGTAGTCATGGTTTGGAGCATATTTTCCTGGCATGATATGGGTCTTTTATTTTGTGTAGATAAATGTCTGAATATCAGAACATACCTAAGTATCTTTGCTGATCAAGTTCATGCAATCATGTTGATGGTGTATCGCAATGGAGATGGCTTCTTCCAACGTGACAATGCGGCATCAAACGCTACTCGTATTTTGCAGGAATAGTTTCAAGAACAAACAATTCCTGTGCGTTGTTTGCTGCAAAAAATATTTTTTTGCTACTGAATGTATGCTTTAACCCCTATGTTGATTGGCCAATTGAAAATTATAGTAACGCGAGATTGTTGCGATCGCCACAAACGAAGACGAACCTGGCTTAGGTGGCCCTCATAGTGATCAAATCTCAATCCAATTAAGCATTTTTGGGAGAAAGTGGAAAGAGCCATCAGAGAGGTGGTTCCAAAACAACAAATTTCACACAACAAGATAGTGCTATTCATCAGGCAAAGACTGTAATGACAGTTTATAAGAAGCAGGAAAAGACATCATCTGCCAAGCACAACATTGCCCGAAAGTCGTAGCTCACTGATAGAGACTGAAGGGGTTTGAAGCGGATTTTGGCCAGAAAGCACAAGACAACAGCATTCATTGTGTCAGATTCCTCGCATCACCTTTCAACATATCGTGGAGTAAATGCGAATCGCTGCAGTATTGAAGGCAGAAGGTGGCCCAACGAAGTACTGATTGGGTGGTCATAATAATCTGGCCACTCAGTGTATATTCATCCTAAAGTGTCGATCTCTTTTATGGAAATATTGTTGTTCAGTGCGATAATGAAATATTCACCAACAACTAGACCAGTCAGTGACAATATGGAGGTGATACTAATATTGCAATTATGACAGCTAGCATTATCAATGTAGATGGTACATTAAATTTATACGCTCTTAACTTTTTGAAGAAACATTTTAATTTAGATTTCAAACCCATCGAATCACCTATTACATTGGGTGGCAGTACTATAAATTTGATGTTCGCGCGAAATATTGGTTCTTGTCTGTTGCCATTTCTAACATACTCCTCTTATCATTGACCAGTGATTTGTAAGTTGGGAATGCCATAAAGGTTTGGTTAACAATTTATGATGAATTGCAAGTACATTTTTTGTGTGAACATTTTATATCAGAAATTAATTTTTTTAAATTGTGTTGCCCAAAGTTTTTTCCTTATTCGCCATGTGGCCTCAAGACGTATTCTACGATTTAACTAGCGGCCGTGTCCCAACACAGCCCCGTAATTATTTTTGATTCCGTATCATTATCTCGTGGTAGGCCTGTGCGAACGTACCATTCCGCCATACCAATTTATTTGAAATTGTAACCATAAACAACGAATCTATATTACGAGCCATCGTAATATAGAATACATATTTATTCTCTTTTTTTATCGCATATAACTATAGAATACATATTTCTAGATTTTTTCTTTAAATTTTGGAAATATTATAAGCCATCTTAAATTTTTATATAAAAGTCTTCTCTTATCTTCAGATGTAATCTTGCTTGAATAACATCGACTTTTTCACTTTAAGGAATGGAAGAAAAACTTAATCATAAAATAACAAAAATAATAAAGAAGTTATACTGGAGAAAATGCTCAACGTAGCGTTAGCGAGTCGGATATTCGTGCTCCATGGTTCGATCCCAGGTTCGCGGAATATTTAATTTCGTTTTCTGTTACTAAAATTCCTAGTTTGAGAGAAAGGGCTAATGCTCTCTACTAACAGTAATCCTGAACCCTCCCTCCAGTCTTTAATTTTCCTCTTCACTAACCTTACTTCTCCCAAAAACATTAGATTAATCTAATGCGTGTAAGTGCTAAAATTATTCATGTAGTACTAACATGTAGAATCACTCCAAACTCATTATCTATAATGCAAAGCTTTTATCTTTATTATTATGAAAGGGATGTCGAAAAATTTTGTTATGTTCCATCTTTCTAATTATACATGGCGCAGCCCAAGAAGGTATTTTTTTTATATGTGTAATAATAGGTTGGTGTATCGGTTGAATTAGGGCGCATGTAATGATCGGTTGTTTTTTGTTTTTTTTGTGGCTTATGTGCACTTGTTTATTTAATAAAATATTGTGCGTATATGAAAAAAGTACTAGATGATAGATGTCCCGAGAAAGAAGCAAGATTATTGGTTATATTTGAATTAAAGGTAGGGACAATGTATAAACGAGATAAGATAGTATAGGCCCATTGAAATGAACAACGGATTAAATATGGAGATAAGATATTATCATATTTTCTGGATTTTTTTAAAAATATAATAACTATTAATAGTATGTAAAATGGAACAGACGATTCATGGAACATCAATTCTTTCTCCAAATAAACCGTCAATCTACTCCTTTAATATGTTTTCCAATGCTTAACAAAAATATATTCATTCTTGCATGCCTATTGTAGTAAATTAAACTTGTACTGAAATAAGGGTTTTATATTGTAGAAACTGTTAAATAAAAAGCCATTTGCTTGAAACAGTATAAAAGAACGAGGAACACAAATTTATTTACAGCTTGTGAACATTTTTTTGTCAGGTTTGACCAGTTTACCTAGAAGGCATCATCAGAAGACCATCTTCTGATGATGCCTTCTGGGTGAAGCTAGTCAAGGATTAAGAAGTTTTTGATCACAATCTGTTGGCAAATTCTTATTGCAGTAACCCTTTTTTCCTTTTAAATTGTTCGAAAGTTTTAAAATTAATTATCTCTATTTCTTAAGCCTTGTTTTCCAACACACCAAAAAAGTATGAATATTCGAGGATCCAAATATTCATTACTTTCTACTTTATAAAGTTAATTGCGCAACACCGATCTTAAGGTGGGGATTCTTTAGTATCACTTTTTTTCCCTCCCCGGAAGAGATAAATTTCTGCCTTAAATTTTTATTTCCTTTGGCAATTTTGTTCCGTTTCTCATTTTCCCTTTACAGATCATTTTCTCATTTCCCCTTCAGAACACATCTCCATTGGTTTTTCCCTTGTGTTTTTTCCTCGTTCGTTCAATTTCCCGTCTCCACGGCTCTGTGGATCATCTGCTTTTCTCTAATACGGTGACAGGTGAGAAACGAACTGGATTAGGAGAAGTTAAATCTAATACTCGGACACCGCAGCAACCCCGGACTCCTCGTCGTTCAGGCCTCCCTCGTAATGAGTTTTCTGTTATCGTTGCATCTCCATGGAAAGTCCGAGGAGTTTTCAGACCCTTTTGCCTTTACCTTCATGTCACGGTGTCAGCGATAGAATGGAACCCGAGGTTTGAGAAAATGACGTTAATTGGTTTGGTGGCGAACTCTCCCCATTTCTCTCTCTCTCTCTCTCTCTCTCTCTCTCTCTCTCTCTCTCTCTCTCCTTTCATTTTCTGTTCTGCTGCACAGATAACACAAGGACCCCGTTACATAATAAAGCCTAACATTTATAAAAATGAGAACTTTCTTCGCCATTTCTGTAACGTATCTTCTGAACATCAATTATATTCTCATTGGTTTACGCTGCAGGGAGACTTAAATATTTCTATTCTATAAATAGAAATTATTACTGAGAAACTGTATATATGTTGCATATTAAATGCAACGTTAATGTAGACTAGAAAACATGTAAAGGAAATCAAGAAATACAATGAAACTGATAGCTAATATCCTGCATGGGAATTTAATTGATGATGATGCTCAATGAGGGAAGAATTTACCAATGAACAATTTATTTCCATCACATAATGCAACAATCTATATGCTGATATTAACCGTGTTTGGCGGTAAGCTTTTTGAGTACCGCTGCACTAATCGTCTGAAGAAGAATTGGTATTTATTCATAGACGTTTGCATAATTCGTGACTAAATAAATTTAGCGTTGGGTTTTTTCATACTTGTATTAAGGAATTACGTTATTAGTAAATATTCACGATTAAAACACAACGTTTCTTCACAGTTTAAACTTCAGTCTCCCCAAAAAACATATAAGGCTCTTCTTCAAAATTAATTTAGCTTTTTCGACAATCTTATTTCAAAATGTATTAGGCAAATTTTACAATGCATCATTCAAATTCAATCAAATTTTCTTTAATTTGAGCGCCTGATGATGACTGCATGGTAGTCGAGAAGCTTATCGCCACGAGTCAAAAATTTCATGTTGGTTTATTTTCATTTTATTTTCATCCTTGACAATGAGCCTTAGTTCTACAACGACATCTTATGGATTCTGCACTTTTTATTGGATGGCCATATGTCACTAATTTTTCAGCCTTGGACTTTTATTTTTATCGGTGTGTTAAAAATGGAAAAGTTTATTTCCAAAGTGTCTTAAATCCACGAAATTACAATATTTAGACATTTTGTTTCTTTAATTTAAGTAAAAATTTCGAGATACAGTTATCAGTATAATCCATTCTGATTTATAAGTGTATTATCTATTTTTGCACTGATTTACCAAAATCCAATGCCATTAGCAGTGGTAAAACAGGTTATTTTTCTTGGATATGTTTCTGAAGTAAAATACCTACTACAGTAAAAGTAACAAAAAAAGGTAATAGTCTACTATTTACGAAATATGTAATTTGTTATTTATTAAAAAGTTTTCTTTAACGCATAGAGAGTAAAGATATTAATAGAAAAATAGAAAAGAAAAATTCCGCGACTTGGATTCGAATCAAGTACCCGAATATCACGCTTGTCGCTCCTACCAGATCGCAGAATTTTTTTCTTCCATTTATTCCATTAATATCTTTACTTTATGTTTGGAACGTTGACTCTGGTTTAAATTTATTACTTTCACATAAATAGTTTTTTCCATTGTGACAATACAAACTTAGTATCATCTTCAAAAAAAAGTCTTTTATAAGATTTTCAGTTGCTGGCAATAAGACTTTCTGCAAAAGGGCGTTGTTGGATGGCGTTTAGTAACATCTAGCATCTTTAAAAAGTAATTTAATGTCTTTTAACTTTTTGTTTATTTACTGGATGCCTCGGCGTTTCTTGCTTTGATCCCATTATGGTCATTTCTTGCCTCTCTTCAAGAGTATGCGAAACGCTCATGAATGACAGAATAAGTTGTTTGGCAAGCCACTTGTCCAATTTATCTCACTGTGTTTCAACTCAAGAGATGTTGAAGAATCACGTCCCTGATGCAATCCGTACAAGTATTGATGCGTTTTTCGCCTCCTTTTAATGTAAAGAAATTGGCAAGCAAGAATTTTGTATTTAAGACACTTCGGAAATAAATGAAAACTATATACGTATACTGTATTACATCCATCT
Organism: Rhysida immarginata; assembly: GCA_023313115.1. Lineage (NCBI taxonomy): Eukaryota > Metazoa > Arthropoda > Chilopoda > Scolopendromorpha > Scolopendridae > Rhysida > Rhysida immarginata. The sequence goes on along the minus strand of JAHWFO010004243.1, from coordinate 2,974,538 downwards.
GAAAATGTGTGTCATCCTCAGCTTAGCTTCTTTATTTCCACCATCACTTTATACGGCTTTAACTATACTCTGTTCAACGAAAAAAAAACTGGGGGTGTCTAATTAAATTTCCGATTTCAATTGTTAGACATTTAGCTATTGATTCACTTTAGATGAGACACCCTGTATATAATTCTCTTGATACAAGCCAACAATCAAAAAAATCAACAAATGAGTGGCGGGGTTGTGTATCGAGACGTAACGGCGACAATCTTATTACACAGATGCGACAATCAATTGTTAGTACTGGAAACCGGACGGCTCATTGTTTTGACGTCATCGATTGCAGCAATCCCCCTGACTTTCGCTAGAGGGAAACGTTCGCTCTTACATGTATTTTGATGCTTAATAAAAAAGTTCAAAAAATATATTATACTTTTTTATGCGGTTGAAATTGCATGACTCATGATTTTTATTAAATACGGTAATTTAGTACTGTCATCGATTGTAGCGCACCCAGTCGAAACTGGACATTTAAATCGGACACATCCACCATTTCTTACATGGAACAGGGTAGACAAGTACATCTTCAAGGATTATGGCAAAGCTGCAATTGAATTCGACAATGCATCTGATCTCAAACATACTGAGTCCAATAGCATTAGGAACATATAAGGAAATGACAGATCCAGAAGAAAAGAATGATGAGACAAAACCCTGTAATAAAACAAATTGACCACAGAGTGATAAGACCCTGAAAAAAGCTTATCACTTCTTATTATCACTTTTGTGTTTTGCTTGACAAAGGATAGTCTCTATCCGAAACGTCAGCTTTTTTTTTCAGGATCTTACCATTTTGTGTCCAATTTGAACATATAGGAAATCTAAATTCAATTAATACGTGTAACCATTAAAGACATTTTGCACGAATAATGGTATAGACTACGCTAAAATAAAAATACAGAACTTTCATTTCTTTACCCCTTGAGCCTAAAAAGTAGAGAAGTCATGTGACGGATCATGTTCTCTATATTTAACTCATGAAAGAAATAGTGTATTCTAACGCATCCTTATTAAATACCTACTTAAAAATGTTTGAAAAACTTAATTATATTAATCTTTGAATACACTGAACGGAAAGGTTCCTGCTGGACACCTTTTATAAAAAAATTATTGATCATATATGCAATTATTTGAGGTAAAAAAAAATAAGGTAAAAATGAAGTGAACCCATGTTTTGCTGAATCTGCTGGATGTTTGTATATAAAATATTTTAATTAAAAAAAATTCAATTTATATTGAAAAAGAGAAAAAAACGTAATTTTTTATATACTGTTGTATAATTTTAAATTATATTGAAATAAAATTTCTAAACTAATGCATGGTAGAAGCGCTCATTGCAGAGTCGGCAGCATGTATGAGCTGATGTTCCATCGAGTATGCTTAATTAGTGGACTCCGATGGGCAGCGAAAGAGAAAGAGAAAAAAAAAAGAGCTCAAGTATATCGTCGTGGCAAGTCTACGTAATGGGCGTTGTTAAATTTCCATTTTTAAAGGGGGCTTTTGTAAGCTGATCGGAGCTGGTCTTTAATTCATGAGAAACGAATGCCGAGGTCCGCTGCACTATCTCTACTGTGACACCCTTTTGGGGACTTGCAGTTTAATGCCAACCGCTTAGCGCATGAAATCTTTAGTAGCAGTTATTGTTTTTTAAAAACTTTCCGTAAATGTTGGAACGTAAATGTTTAGCGGATGTTCATTTTCACGGCCATCGCCTTCGCCCGACCATTTTATCTGTCGATCTGGCAACGGGGCGCTCGGCCTGGTGTTGACCGGTATCGTCCGGAAAGTGACAATTACAATTGCCTTTTCAATTCGGTAGTGGGGGAGGGGGCAAGGTTTAGCCGCGCCGTTCCGGTTCCGTCGTCGGAGTTTCGATGACGCTCGTCCCGATAGCGATGGTCGGTTCCCCGTTAATTGGGAGCGCTTAAAGCGCTTGAAAAGGTGGGCGGGTGGAGAGAACGAATTTGCAGGCGCACATAATGAGAAGGAAGGAAGGAAGGTTGAGGGAGGATGGGGAGGGGGGTGGACAGACGCTTGAGGGAGTAATTTTCCGTGTAAATTAAGCAAATCAGTGCAGTTGGTAACTGGGCTTACTGATCACGTTTGTGGTTTGGGCTGAATCGTTTCTCTTCGGAAAAGGGTTTGGGGGTTGTTGGAGAGGAAGTGAACTCTCATTAGGATTTAGATAAATTTGTCTGTTTTCTTCTTTCTGTTTTTGGTCTGAAATCTGAACAGTGATAAAGTACGGAGGAGCGAGAAGATGAGAGAAGAAATCAGTCCGAGTTTGATTACAAAAACCAGGAACTTAATTCCCTCGGCTTTGATTAAGGGAGATTGCAAGACGGGAAGGGCTATCGAGAAGAACGGGGGGAAATGCTTACGGTTATTATGTGGTAACGACTTCCTGTTAGAGAAAACGAGGGGAAATTTTTTTCCCCAGGACTAATCTCTGGAACATCTAACATTATAGGTGTTCAGTTCCTTCCTGATTCTAATCCAATGAATTAGATAATTTTGTAAAAATCCTTTTGGGAATGAAAAGATGGGAGGTACTTCAAGCAAAAAAAAAATCACATTTCATATTAAATTTCATAAAGGGTTTATATATATTTATATGATATTCAAATAAGACTGTGTTTTATACTTCCTTATATACTTCCATTTGTTCTGAAATATCCGCAAAATTAAAAAATGTGTGAAATACGATGCGTCTCCTTAGGATTGTATAGTTGTTATAGAATAGTAAGATTAAAATGCATTAACATAATATTAACTTGTCAGAATTAACGGTTTTCTTTAAAAACATTACCATCATTATTGATATACCCAAAGAACTATGGATAAATAAACTAACAAAGGAAATGAAACATAAATCTCAAACGGCCTATTCTAACCTAACATTGTGGCCATCCTAATGAATACACTATGTAATCAAATATTTCAGGACACTTTAACGTTTGCACTGCAACCATGCTTTCAAGAAAATTATTATGGTACTGACCTCTCTTTGCTTTCATTATGGCCTTTACTCTTCGTGATAGATTTTGCACCAGATGTTCGTTGATGGATTCAGAAATTTTCTTCCATTTTTTCCTAGACCGTTGATAAGTTTAGCCACAGATTTTGTGCGATGTGGCCTAGCCTCATAGAGATCGCTCTAATTCATCCCATAATTGATTTACGAAGAGGATCTATGCAGGCCAGACCATTTCTTCAACATTTGTCTTCTCAATTCATTCCTGTTTTGGTAAGGGCAGTGAAGAATGTCCAAATATCAAGAGAATTTGAAGACGTCAATAGTTCCTGTTATTAGAAAAGTTACCCCAGTCCAACCTGGAAAAGTGAGCCCCATACCCCACCTTCTCCGAACTTCACAGTGATCGCCGCGCAGTGAGACATGAATTGCTCTTCGGGCAAATGCCAGATCTAAACTCGACCAAGTAATTGTTAGTATAGTGTGAACCGAGATTCGTCGCTTCATAAATCATGTTTCCATTGTTCCATGGTCCAGTTTCGGACATTTCTAAACGTCGCTTTGCAATGAATCAACTAATTTGGAGTTTATGAGCATCATCACGCTATGGAAACCTAAGTTTCTCAATGTCCCGACGAAAGGTGATTGCACGGAGATTTCCGAACTCTGTAATAATTGAATGTAAAAAATTTGTTAAAGGCGTCTAGAAATTTCAAGTATAAGTTATGCACTGAAACAATTTTAAATCTCAGGGAAAGTGTTCATAAAACAGCCATAGACAAGCTTAACCTTTAAAATTGTACTAATGTTATTTTTTTTTTTGGTGTTTATTTCCATAGGAAACGGTAAAAAGCTGGTAAATGCACTTGCCTGGTTACTACTCCGGGCCGTTCAATTGTACTCTGATTTGATTGCATCTTGTCACACTTGCTAGCACTCGACGATCTCTATATCATTTTATTTGACCTACCACTTGCTGTTTCACTGAAGTTGCTCCTTGAGATTTCCACTTAATAATGTCGTCCCTTACAATTGAATGGGGTATCTGCAGAATGACAGAAATCTCGCGTACAGACTTAATGTAAGGATAAGTTCAAGCCAAATTGACAATTAAAAAAAAATTCTAAGTGAAAAAAATTAAATTTTATTTTAAAAAATATGATTGACCAAGAGCAACATTTTTAAGAATTTTCAAAATGAAAGATCAATATTAAGTTTGATAGGATATGAAGTTATCAATGCCTTCATCAATCCACCTTACCCCTGGACAGCGGGGGAAGGTGGATAAATGTCTATAATGTTGCTAATGGCCGATCAGTGAGGTATGCCTTCATTCAATAGCCTTTACTTATTAACACCTCTACCAACCAAAAACCTACATTTTTACAATCGTTATTCAAATTTGGAGATCAGAATGACTTTAATCGTGTCTTAGATGGTGGGGATTCTACTCACCAAGCTGGATGCTACTGCTTGCAGAAAATTTTTTTCCTTCCCGTTGATCGCGGCCGCAATCGATGGAATCGGCATGGCACCCGGGAAGTGAGTTGCCATAAGAGTTTCGAGGACATCTTTAGCATCCCTAGTGAATTCAACATCCGTTTTTTGGAGAATACCAACAAAAATTGGATTTTCTCTCTTGAAGAATTTGTTGAGTCTAGCTCCAACTGAACTTCCTCCACGAATAATGATTAGCCGTTCTAACGGCTTTATTATACTCAGCGAGGGCAAGCTTATAGCTATGCCAATCGTTGGACTTTTTAGTTTTCCTAAAAAGCTTCCTGACAGTCCGTCTACGCTGAGAAACATCGTGATTCCACCACCCACAGCCGGATCTACTTTTCTTTCTCAACAAAGGGCAATTATCGTGATACGACTAAACCAGGGCTTGCTGCAATCCAGGTCAATCGTATCACGACTTATCATCGAAAATCGGAGATCGCGGAATGGACGTCCTCACAAAATTGAGTCCAGTTTGTCCGCGTAGCATCCCTAAAGGTCCTATCCCAGTCCTCATCAGCAAGAAGAGAGAAGCGAATATGTTGGTGGTCAGCCAAGGATGGCTTCTCATCAACATACCATTTCCTAGTCCATTTACACATTTTGGAAGAACCAATTGTGATGTCAATTACATCCCTTCTTACCGAAGTAATGAAGGCTGGTTTATTACCTAGATTAAAAATTTCCAAGTTGTTTTCTAAGATGAAGTCAAATAATAACTAACCTGTTAGATTAATGTTAGAGCTCCCCCACATTATGTGGTGAGCATTTGCATCACAGCCAAAAACAATTTCCATGTTATGGCTGGTTTCCCATATTCTTCTAAAATCATCGTTTATGGGTGCAATCTCCTCGAATGGAAGGTAATACGAGACAAAGATAATATCGAAGGGTGATTTTTGCTTCAGCCAAGTCCATGGAACACAGTTGATACATAGGCAGAGCTTTAATATTATTTATAATCAATAAACAGGCTCGGGGAGATAAGCATGAAAGATCATAGATTAGCTTACCTCCACAGTTACTCAAACCTCTAATTCCACCTTTAGAAATACAAGGTTCTTGAATTAGAGCTATGTGAATGTCCTCGGCCAGAAAAGTTCCATTGAGGTTGGCTGCCGCCAGTTTTTTTATGCTGCAGGTTTGCTTGGATGCACCTCAACATCTGGTGGTGAGTAGATTTTGAAACAGTCATGCCACTATCCTCGCAAGAGGCTGCACTCTGTAAAGCATGCGGCGCTTCAGGTTCAGAAGCAGTATGCTGATTACATTCAGTTGATTCAACAGATGGCATTTCTGCCATGTCGATATCAACTGCAAGTTGCTGGTTACCCACAGAGTCACTAGATAGAGTTGGTTTATTATAATCCATAAACTGTTGTAATAATGCAGGATTGACGGTCCATCCCGGGGGTGTCTGCATACTGGGATAAGGCTAAATACTCCTGAGTGTCGGCAGGTAGACAGGAGGCTCCGTTAAAGACACTATAACCGAAGTGCCATCCACCCTTCAGCACGGGTCGGATAACACCTTGGGTTCGGGAGTTGGTCTGCGTTCCCTTATTGCATATTCGGGGATGTTCTACGTTGTAATCAACCTAGGATATTCGGCTATCCGCCACCTGCCGACGCACCCAGTAGCCGCTCAAGCCAATGGGACAACAGCTGATACAGAGCACCTGCATTTCGCATGTCAGCAATCTGATCATTTTTCCACTTACGCAGATGGTTGGTTGTGCAATAACATCCGGGTAGTGACACGTTCCTACACGTTCGTATTTGATCGCTGCAAGCACAGTCTTGGAATTTAATAGATACACCTTGTATATTACCTTAAACATCACCGGAAACTTTTAATCACATAGTGTATATAAGTAGGGGATGTGAAGACACGTATTGCAACCACATTAAGAAAATAGCAGCCATTGTATTCCGTCCTTAATAATCCTCCCCCTATCTATTGTTAAAAAATACGCGCGTCAAAAAATGCCACTCTAATTAGGCCTTTATTAGGAGCTTTAGCTTAAAGCTTTTGCTCTGTACGTTTATCAGGTCTGGCTGCCCGTAAGCCTTTTGCACGATAACTTGAAAACGGATTTACTTTTTCAAACTTTCTATAGGAACTTTCGTACAACTCGTAATAGCGTGTTCAAAAAAAACCAGCCCCCTCAGCCACCTCTCCCCGAGTTGGGCCGACATTCTTCTAACGCGCACACTCTTTTCGCGTGATGTGACGTTGTCTCGTGAGCTGTGCTAGTAGTAAAGTGCGTATTGTTATTCTCCGTTCAATAGTTTGGGTGTAGCAAGCGGACAAATTGAGCAATGTCATAGAAAATTATCCCAAAATTGAGATGCGAGTGGTTATCCGATTTCTTCAGGCAGAAGAGTGAATCAGAGTGAGATTCATTGCAGATTAATGAACTTTAATGGGGAGAACGTTCTGAGTCGAAAAGAGGTGTCTGTTTGGTGCAGGAAATTCACAGACGGCCGAACTGAACCGCATGATGACCCAGAGAAACGAAGAACAAGATTTGACCTAAACAAACTAACATTGCAAGGTTAATAATAGCTTTTAAAAAGACCGAGATCTGTGCACCACCAGAGAACTGTGAAGTGGTGGAAGGTCTGATAAGGGAATACCGAAGGCTCAAATTGTGTGAAGTTGCTCAACAGTCTGTCAATCTCAAGAAACCACAGTTCGGCAGAACTTTACAAATTTGGGCAAAAACAGCTATCTTGACGGCATGCTTAAACTTGTTCAACGCTGGGATAAATGCCTGAATGCAAATGGTGAATACGTTGAAAAAGGAACATTAACATATACTTTTTTATTGCTTGATTTTCAAACTTTTTCAAATAAATGTGTTCCCATAATTTTCGTGTAGCTTTATTGCCATACGGGACTCATTTATGATTCATATTGGTGCAGTAAGGAAAACTCAGCAGGGCTCAGTTTCAAAGTGGTATTCTCATAGAATGTCATCTATGCGTCATGTCCTTACACAAGATTTATGTCAATCTACAAATACCCTTCTCAACCGTAAGTGACCTCATTGTCAAGGAAATCTCAAGGAGCAACGTCAGTGAAATCGCCACGTGGTGGGCTAAAGAAAATGACTGACATCGATCGAATTTTAGGTCCGATGCAATGGGGAGAATTCAACTGAAATTGGTCCAATTGCTACAGATTTCCGAAATGCCACTTCAAGTATCGCCAATACAATCACCATTCGCCAGAAACTGATGAGCCTAGATTTCCATGACTCCCATAATCCGAATATCATAAGCCCCATATCAGCAGAAGCAATCCGAATGATCTATAGCTCACCAAAATGGACCATGGAATAAGGAAACATGTGTTTGTTATAGAGCGACAATTCCAGGTGCATAGTCGATAATCGGACGATAATCTAGTAGTCAGATAGTCGAGTTTGAGTCTAGTGGATACCCGAAGAACACTTCATGTCTAAGTGGATACCCGGTGCGTGGTGCTCACTGTGAAGCTCGGAAGTATCATTGTATGAGGCTCATTTTCATTATGTAGATTGGGCCAACTTGTTCCAGTAGCAGGAACTGTGACGTCTGATCGTACCTTCATACTTTGGACAATTCTTGCACCAAAATGGCAATCCTTCTGGAAAGAAAAGTGTCTGTAAATAGGGTTTGAGGAGACAGGGATTGTGAGAACCGTAAAAGCAAAATGCCAACCCTTCAGAAAGTACTGGTGAGATTTTCAAGAATATTGACGGTCTGCCAGAATTTCTCAGCAAACGAAATACCTCGTCAGCTGTAAATGCGATACGACAACATGTACGAAGACCCTGACTTCTACGTTGCGCTTCCTTCAAACACTTCGACTGGTGTATAACATGAAACACGCCAGCTCATTTTATCACTCAATAGCCTCCTATATGCTATTCCAAGGCGAATGGGAAGCGGAGTTATCGGAGGCAGCACTTTTCGTGAACATTACAGATGTCAACAAAGCTTTTCAGATCGGGATTGCGACTGCTTTGAAAGAAGAGCGTATCGTTTTCAACAGTGCTACTCTGGTTGGAATAACAAAACTTGCTGCTTTCGCGTATAAAGCCGCCTTAAATTAGTATAATACAGAGAGGATGATAATGAGTTACATTATAATGAATCGAATTTCAAAGCAGATATTGAGACAATGAAAATTCATGTAAAAAAATTCATGGTATTCCTAGTAAGAAATGGACTCGGCTGCACAGAGCCCAAATGTAAATACTATTGAACATCCCTGAGTGATGAATAATACAGGGTGAGTCATTTAACCTGGAATTTCTGAATATCTCGAAAAAAAAAAACATCCTACGAAAAGAATGTCCGAAATCAAAAGTAAATTACTACGCGGGGGAAATTCATTAGACGAAAACTTTTGTACCCAGTTTTATCGATGAAGACAATGTAGACGAAACACAGATGAAAAGAAGATCTTGTGAAGAAATTTTACACGAAAACACAAAAGAAACATAGTAAACAGGAGAAGAAAATCTAGATGAAAGTCCGATGATCAGTAGCACGTTGATAACAAAATTGGAATGAATTATAAAAAACGTTTTCGGGATTTTTATCCCATCTTCAGTTTGTAAAATTTTTGAATGAAATTTCTGTTAAAACAATATAATTGAAGACATAATAAAACAATGAAATCAATGATTTTTATCCAATCATTTTACAAACTGAAGATGGGATGAAAATCCCGAAAACATTTTTTATAATTCATACAAATTTTATTATCAACGTGCTACTGATCATCGGACTTTCATCTAGATTTTCTTCTCCTGTTTACTGTGTTTCTTACTGTGTTTCTTTCTTTCTTTCGTGTAAAATTTCTTCACAAAACCTTCTTTTCATCTGTGTTTCGTCCACTTCAACATTTGTCTTTCTCCACATCGGGTGACTTTTATTCAATTGTTTTTATTATTTATTTTTATTTCTATTTCTTTTAATTAAAATAGAGTTACTATATAAGATTTCAAAGTTACTCCTCACCCCATCCTTCACAAGGGTGGGGGGCTATTATTTCGGCTAATGAATTTTCCCCGCGAATTATTTCACTTTTGATTTCGGACATTCTTTTCGTAGGATGTTTTTTCCCCGAGGTATTCGAAAATTCCAGGTTCAATGACTCATCCTGTATAATATCCCAAAAACTGTGGAGAAGATAAAAGATAAGGAGACAAGCAAAACCACCATTCCGCATGAACATTATTTAATGACTCGTATACGCATTTCGTTGAGAGTCAGCTTCTTCAGCTTATGAGGAAGTAAACAATCGTCAGGGTTTAGATAACCATGGAACAAAAAAACAAAAACCAATCAACAGAAGATTACAAAAATATAATACTTTTTATTCTTGGGTGAATTGGAGTGACGGCTGCGAGGAAGAATGGAAGAAAATTTGTACAAAATCCGGTGGAAAGTCTTCTTCGGAGAGTAGAGCCCATAATAAAAGCAAACAGAGGTTCAACACCATAGTGATTTTCTTCAAATCCTAGTTGTATTGCAGTGCCAGTGTCCGGAAACTTTTGATCTATTTATCTAAATCGTGATAAATAATCACCTGGAAGGAATTGTTGTGTAATTTCAAAATTTCAATTTCTTGAAAGGCTCAGCTTCAGAAATTTATTATTTGGCTTTTGTTTTGGTGAATGTGTTTTGGATTTCATGTGGATACTGAGGTTGAGCAGGATAAGGATTCTTTTCAATCTAGATTCACATGAAACCTATTCAAACTCTGCTCCGAATTAATTAATAAGAATGTCTAATGAAATGAAAAGAACGTTTTCTTTATTATCATTTCAGATGAAGATAACAAGAGAAACAATATTAATTTTGTCATGCTACTGTAAACACAGTCTCTTGAGGTAAATCAAACGCTGTGCTAATTTTATTAGATTTTGTAAACATTTCTCCTTTGAAGTGTTTTCGAGAATGCTTCAAAACGAGACTGTTTTCATTACAGGGTTTTTATTTTATGTTCGTGCAATTCACTATCTCTTTTGAGGTTATAAAGTGAAAATTTCGTGACCTTATCGTCGAAAACTTTTTGTCTCGATTTTTTTTTTTTTTTTTTTTTGAAGAAAGCATTTGAGACGGCGGCCTTTTATACTTATTTCTTTTTCGTTTCTTTTCTTTCTTAACTCCCACCCCCCTTTTCCGAATTGCATAAAGCGAGTGTAGTGTTACGTTTTAAAAACATTATGCCAAAAAGAGAGAGAGAGGTTGTAAAGTAGATTGCACTTCTCGCAAACATCTCATCAATTACGAGATTCTCTTCGGAGAGAATGTTTCTTTTTATTTTTTTATTTTCTTCTTCCTCTCGCTCCTTCCTCCTTCATCTTAAGGAAGAAACTTCCTGTTGACTGAAGGCGCTCTAATCTAGAGTGATGCGTACGCGAAAAAAAAAGAAAAGAGAAACGTAAGTGTGAGTGTGTGTCTGTGCGTGTGGTGGTGAAGGGACGATGTAAAAAGGAAAAAAAAAATGGAATCGCCTGCTCGGTCCCGTCAATGTGATCCTTGCAATGAGGGAAAAAGGAGAGTCGTTTTAGATGAGCTTTCGAAGGCACGAGATTCTGACCAACCGATTTCAATTTGCATTTTCCCTGTCGCGGGGAATGTTAATCACGGGGCTGGATGCACGTGCTCTCACGACGGGTGTCTAATTAATTGGGTCTCGATTTTCCTGACATGTTGAAATGACGTCACACAGTCTCTTTTCGTCTTTTCAGCTCTCTCCTCTTCGGTTCCGAACCCCCCCCCCCCTCCCGCCATCTCTCCGCCCTCCGACTGTCTGTCTTCTTAGGCACCTTTCTTACCTTATTAAAAGTGATTTTCTAACGCTTCGCTTTCATCGGGTTTTCCCTTTTTATACCGAAATCTAATCTGCTATGAATTAAAAGGAATTTACAGTGCTTAATGAAATAGTCTTTGCTTATAAATTAAATAGAGAGAGATAAAATGCGATTTTGGTATTCTTATTAATATTTCATTAATCTTGTTTCCTTAAGTGCGTGCACGCGAACAACACAATTTTGCTGTTTCATTCTATCAGTTCGAAGGAAATAATTAAATAAAAAAAATAAATAAAACGGTTAAATTTGGAATTTGACTCTTCAACTATTTGACATTTGTGTTCGCCAGAAGGAATACGGCGACTCTTTAGCGACAAATGCAGTCTGAAGAATGGTAATGGAAATGGAATTGCTCGCTATAGTCAGCGAACTGCATTTCATATGCACGCTATCTCAATAAAAATCGAATTCTTAGAACGTAATAAAGCAGGACGCTGAATAAACACTTACCTACAAAAGTATACGGTAAACTTGGAGCCACTTCATTTACTTTCATTTACTTGGAGAGCAATTAAATTATACAAACAAATTGTACAAGTTCATTATTTACATTTCTTTTCTATTTCCAACGATGTAATTTACATCTCTGCGATCAAAATAAGAATTTACAGACACTGCCTGAATATGAGCATTTATAGCTAAGGAGCATTGTGGTCTATGACAATCAACTCCACACAATCATCGGATGCATTTGATTTATCTTCGGACAGTTTAAACATTCTCAGAATTTTAGTTCGTTATTTTTAAATGAAGGAAAATTGTCATCTGACAGATTCAAAATCTCTTCATGCCTGAATTTCAAGAGAATTGTCGCTATTGTGAGTGCACAGAACGAACTATAGCAAACGAATAGTTCATTAAGCATGTAACCAGGTTTTATGCCTTTAAAATAAAGAGGTGATCTAAAAGTAACAAAAAATTTGAAAATACAATAAATCGCAATGTACAATATATGTAAACTGAATGGCCAAAAGTCACAAGAAGGGTTGTCCCATTTGAAGATGTACCGTGTATGACTCCCGAATGTTTGCAGCCAGATGCGGCGTATTACAGAAAGATGTGTGGCGAATTTAGTAGCACGTCGCGAGTTAACCGACTTTGAACGTGGGATGATAATCGGTGCAAGACGCACGGGTCATAACATATCGGAAGTTACACAAGAATTCGGACTTCCGAGGTCAACAATGTGGATCGTCAAGATCGCAGAGACAATGTTTCGACACGCGTAAACCGCCGCACAGAACGACCACAAGTGTTTGACGAACAGATGTCACGTCACCTCAGCAGAGCCATACGGGGCGATCGACGAGCTATTCTGAGTTAGAACGTGAGGCGTCAGGAACCCATTTCTACCAGGATTGTATGGAGAAATGCACCGCATAAGCTTTAGCAGCCGACGACCGACTCGTGTCCCTTTGCACAAAGTTCAACGGCTGGCATGGGCCCGCGAACATCGTCACTATATCATGGCAACAGTGGCGGCGTGTAGCATGTTCAGATGAATCCCGGTTTCAGTTATATCCAGCTGATGGACGCGTGAGAGTGCGGCTTGTGCCCCATGAAGCTACGGATCCTGCGTGTCAACACGGTTGTGTCAGGTAAGAGTGTGGTTCAGTTATCGTCAGTTAAAGACTGTGTTCAGTTATGCTTAGGTCAACACCTCGTAGAGCCCATGCCTCGACGTGTTACTGCAGTTTTGAGGGCTCGCGGAGGAGTGACTCGTTATTAACATCACATCTAGTGCTTTCCCACGACTTTTGGCCACTCAGTTTAAATAATTTGAGGCGGTTTGCATAGAAAGGAGGGTGAGAGTTTTGCTTCATAATGATGAAATGCAAGTTGGCTCGTTGGGAATTGTAATAGATTATTAAGTAGTGGTACAATGGAGCCTTCATATTTTCTACATTTTTTGACGGAGAAAGTTGAAATTCGGAAAGTAGCTTACTAAAGGGATGTGCTACTTCACTATTTAGTTTGGTTTTGGTTGGCCTATTGGAGTCGGAGTTAAGGAGTGTGAGAATTAGAGGGGTCCACCGTCTTTACGGCATATTAGTGTGTAAAGGAATGAAATTTGGTATGCAGATCCCTTTAAGCAATTGTGATGAAGTTTGGGCCAAATTATCTCAGTTGCGTCGGCGTTATCGGGTCACTTGTTTTCGAGAGCCAACGCATGGTATTCGACAGAAGATTAAGACTTACAGAAGATTAATAGAGTTCTTTTCCATTTTCTAAATAATACTGTCGAGAAGATTAATTTTTTTGTTTTTAGAAATGGGGATTAAAAAGTTTTGATAAAAGATAAAAAAATAGATGAAATTTTGGATTCCGCTACTTTCCTATACCCTATTCGGGAGGGGGGGGGAGTAATTTCTTGTTTGCAATTTCTTAATAAACGATGGACTTATAGGCAATACTTAATACTTGAGAAATAAGAAAAATTGAGAAATATTCAGACTCATTTGGAGAGCTCATGGAGTGATAATAAAATTCTGAACTGAAATTGATATAGATAATATCAGTTGCGAAACTGATAAATCACGTAAAGTATGCGTAGCAATAGCACCTTATCGAATACCTTACAATCGTCAGTCAGGGATTCTGTTAAATAGCACCATTCCGCTGCTGTCGCATCTATATGGTGTCATCTAGTAGTAAGAAACGGTACTGTTCTGGTATTAAATTTTTTTTTTTTTAATGATCCAAAAGTTCCCCTTCTTTCAGTGCAAATGGCATCAGACTACATTGATGTATTGCTTTTTCAAATTTTCTGTTACTTTTGGATGATCGGGTATTGAGAAGTAGAGGGAACGTATTACTGCAAAAGAATCAATTAATTAATCTGTTCTCATTATTGAAATGCTTGAGCAGTTTGTCTAGTACGCATAAAAATCCTAAATGGTAGGTAAAAGGAAAATGACAGGGAGGGCATGGTGATCATTTCATGGACTAATTGAACTCGTTACATTTTTTTCTGGACATGATCTAAGTACTGAAAGTATTAAAGAAACTAGACTAAACGGAGCTTCACACTACTAAAAATTTTCTTATATTTTATGTTTATCGAGAATGATAGGGTCATGAATTTCTAGACCTAAAAGAAAAAGAGCTTTAAGCACGCAGTCAATGAAGACTACTACGAGCCCACGTAAATGTTTTCAGCGTGTGGATACAATGAATAAGGGAATTTGTGAGCAATGACATTTGTAACAAGCGAGGAGGGGAAAATTTCATTCTACGTATAACAATGCGACCATCATTTCATTGGTTGCTGATCATGAGGATGAGATTTTCCCGATTCTGTAGTTGGTCTTCATTTTGCCCGTTTCCTTTTTTTTTTCCTTCTTCTGCTCATCTTCGCGTATATAATCTCCTCTTTCCTTCCTTTTCCATTTATAATCTCTTTTTTCCACCACTCTCGCTCTCACTCTCTCTTTTTGACTCTCTCCTTTTCATTCCCATCCTTCTTGCGTCTCCTTTTTCCTCCGGTCCTGACAACCTAGTCCCAGGGCTCCTATAATCTACATGTTTTTAATAGGCAACCGGATTTCCGGTAGGGGGAGCCACGCCGGGCTCCTGAACTGAATGAAAAATATCGACTCGAAAACTTCATTGCATTTGTAGAGAAATTGCTGTCAAGTACTAGGGCTAGACAAGTTAGATTGCACCCGCAAAATATGAAAAATACGCCGCCTTCTCTCGCGAGCTGAGGATGGGGGAAAATGGAGAGAGAGAGAGAGAGAGAGAGAGAGAGAGAGAGGTTATTGGCGTGCATTTACACCCGGCCCCGGATCGGCCGCTTTATTGCTTTCCGACTATTTATCTTCACCGAATCCCGCTTTTATATCCATATTCATCATGGCGGCTTAGTTGAGCATTCTCCCTCCAGACGGCAGCCGGAATCACCCCCCCTCGCTTCCATCCACCCACTCATACACAGACACACAAGCACGCCAGCTCAAAAAAGTGAGTTTGGTCATGGTGGCACAGACGAAAATTATTTCATAAACAGTTGATTTAGTTGGCGTTAGTGGCTAAACCTCATCCGTCTTGTCGAAATATTGCAACGGCTGCACCCGTTGGAGAAATATATTAATAAAGAAGAAGAGGAGAAAGGAAGGGAGGGGGTGGGATGGAAAAGTGGAAAATGGAAGATATAAGAAAATGGCCCCTAGCGCCGGCTCCTTCTTTCCCCCCTTCCGACACCGTAATTTTAAATATGAAATATTTTCTTCCCAATCGGAATTTCGATTTTCTTGTTCTCTGCATATTTTATCTGTTTTATTTACTCGATGTTATTTAATAATTTGTGTCTTTACAAAATATTGAGATAGAGCTGTTCAAATTGGTTAAAGGAAATAAAACGCTTAGCATAAAATGCATTCAATACCATTTGGTAAGCTCAATTCTGACGGGTGGCAATTCACTGTATTCTGTTACTATCTAAAACCCTTAAATCTATTTTTATTCATAATATTTATAAATCTTACGAATATCTTATTTCATCTTGGCTGTACATAAGCTATTGAAGTTGTATTCATTGGTTTCCTTGTCGCCTTTAACGCTCTCCGTTAAAATGTAGGCAACGTTGGTATTCCACCGTCGATAATCTCCCATCGGCGATTCGGTTTGAGTTTGGCCCCTGACCGCTCGTCCCCTCTATCGCCAAATTCTCTAAACTTCATTGACGACTCCTGTCAGTAAATTGTGGGAGATTTTTATTTTTTAATCTTTATATTATTTGAAAAGAAATTAAAATAAAATATAATAAATAAAAATAATTCCATAACTGGATATGACGTGTTGAATGATTTCCCATGCGATATGGCATTTTCTGCAAACCTTATCAGTCCTTGATAATGTGTTTTCTGTAGCTTTTCGTGTCAATAACCTGTCTTGTATGATAGTTATGGTCTCTTCAGTTTCTCTAAAGAGACTCTCTTCACTCAACCTAAAGTTCGACGCTTTTCTGTTAACATGTGGCTATTTGGGGTCAGAAGGGTATCTTCCATGGAATTTCTTTCCGAGCCATTATCGAAGCTTAGTGAATGTTGTTGGTATGTGATAGGTGTTCTGCACGCTGCAGATTTAAAGATGTATATTTTGTATCAGACATCTAGATTGAGTGCTGTGTAGTGTAAAAGAATTCTTTGAGCGACCGAGTCATTTGTTGTTTAGATCTATTATATCAATAAGAGCTCTGCTTTTTTGGACACTTCTGAATTGATTTATTTTAATGATGCAGGGTGAGTAGGTGGGATGTTTTCTGTGCTTTGCGAGCACTTTTCGTATTATTATTATTATTATTATTATTATTATTAGTAGTAGTAGTAGTCGTAATAGTATTAGTATTTTTTTTTGAATAGAATAAAAATTGAATTGAATTGAATTGATTTATGTTAATGATGCATGGTGAACCTCAGGATAGGGGGAAATATTATAATAAGTGGCTGGAGTTTATACTTACAGGTCTCTCAGTCCTAATCACTGTTTTTCAAGTAATAGGTTATGAAATGAGCTGGACGATTCTGGCCTATGAAAGCTCTTTACATATCCTTTTACGTGTACTTCAAAAGTACTCTGTTTAGTTGTTTGTATTCCTGTGTACTCCTATAGGGTTTTCGGTCCAATAATTTTAATTTCATATTATTTCTTTCGATGCTTTTAGTTTTACTTAAAGTTAACAAAATAAAGTAACAACAATTAATAAAATCTGGTCACGTGACACCAACATCCGGTCACAACATCGGACTGTCAAGGAAAGAAAATTCCCAATTGTGTGCTTCACTGCAATGCAAAAGTGTTAGAAAACTCAGCCAACCTGGCCAGCCCAACTGACCTTGAGTGACTCTTTCTCGCCCATTTTCTCAAAATCTTTCAAGGGGAAGGGTGTGATTAAATATTGCTTTTTTATTTCGATAATCTGGTCGTTTTTATAATCTCTCTAATGAAGTTGGACTGGGGATGTCCAACTTCCGATTTCAATTGTTGAAATTGTTGAAGAGTAAAATTAACTACTGAATAGAAATTGAACACGCCCAGCCCAACTTTCAGTTTAGAAATCTACAGACTAATATCTTTTAGATAACTTTGTATCACCTTCGACACCCAAGACAATTATTTCTATTAACTGCAACGTGAAATTGTGTCATAGGCCTTATGTACAGGGTGATTCAGTCAATTTCTGACCATTTCAGTACTATGATTTATTGACCCATTAATGTTTACAAACTTAGCATTTCAGTATGATATTTTAGGCAGTTCGGAGTTTTTATTCCCGTGGAAAAGTCTTGATGATATGCTCAATGTGGCCACCAAGAACAACTTGAACTGCTCGCAGCCGAATGGTGAAGTTGTTCATAACTCTATCCAGGATTTCTGCATCCACAAGGGTGCAGCAGTCGACGATGCTTTGTCGCAGCTGGTCTAGGGTTCTTGGTGCTGTAGTGAACACACTGTCTTTAAGGAACCCCCAGAGATAAAAATCACATGGGTTTAGGTTAGGACTCGTAGGAGGCCAAAGAAAGCCACCCCTGAATCAATCTGGAAACCTGTTTGAAATGACACGATTTCCGAATTTCTGATTGAGAAAGTCTAGCACTGCATTAGTGGTATGAGGCCTAGCCCCATCCTGTTGAAACCATTGATGTCGAAGCGGTATACGCCTCCTTCGCAGCTCGGGGATGAAGAAGGTTTCCAACATGTTAAGGTAAGCCTGTGACGTTACGGTGCCCTCAAAAAGAACGGACCAATGATGCCTCTTTTGGAAATCGCGCACCAAGCCATAACCTTTCGTGAATGAAGAGGTGACTTATGGATCTCATGAGGGTGCTGGGAACCTCAAAAATGAACGTTGTGTTTATTAACATCACCTGAGAGATGGAAGAAGGCTTCATCTGACACCCACAGGTTGTCCACAATGTCCTGATTGGCTTCCATTTCTGCTCAAAACTCCATCGCAAATTGTTGTCGCTTCTGTCTTCCAGTGTCTGTTAACTCCTGATAAACATGGATCTTATACGGGAACAGGTGTAAATCCTTTCTCAAAATTCGCCACGTCGTGGTATACGACAGCCTTCTTCAATGGATAGGCGGCGAACAGATTTTTTGGTAGGGGAATCGACCAACCTTGTGCGAACATTTTCGACAATTTCGGCCGTTCGAACGCGAGCTTCGCTCCCGCCTTTTTTCTTGCCTTTAACATATCCAGTGGCACGAAATTGCTTGACAAAATCCATGATTGCTTGCCTGCCTGGTGCGTCTCGACACTTATACTCCTTCCGGAACTTTCTTTGCACTGTTACAGGTGATTTTGTCTCGAAATACCATTCGACAACCTTGCATTTCTGCTCTGTTGATAAAGCGGGCGCCATTTTTCAACAATACGATTTTCATGCAGTGCCGTTGCAACAATACAAACTCCAACTATTTAGAAATTCGACATGACGCTCATATTCTTTCAATTGTTATCCCTAATGCACGTCATTCGAGTGAAATGGTCAGAAATTGACTGAATCACCCTGTATGTAAATGCTAACTATGTAAAAAAAATTCTGATCAAAGGCAAGCACAGTGTGTAGATAAACCGTGCATAGTAAATACAATGTTGGAGAAGTCGTAGATTTTTATTACAGCTAGTGTAAATGTTAACTAGATCCATGTTAACATAAGATGGTAATGAATGTTCAATCTGTTCATTTGCTATACATGTACACGGAAGATACAGACCATTAATATTATACGAAGACTAGCTGATATCCCCAGCGTTGCTCGGGCTGTTTGTTTGATGAAATTTTGCAATATCCGAATTTCAATATAAGTATGAACACATGAAAAATTCTTAGAATTAATACAGTAAATATTCACTTTGGAAAAACGAAAATATTCTTTAAAATGCTAATTCTGGAATTTTGTGTACAATTGGGTTTGGCCAGGAAAATTCGACATTGCATCCTTAATTATTTAAAATATCAAAGAAAGACTATGGACATTGATTTATTTCTGTCTATAGTAAACAATACTTCATAGATGGATTGAGAGAGTGAAGAAACCCTGTTTACAGCCCCATCTACATACCTCTTCAACATGTAACTGTTTCAATAGTTATATTTAGTCACAGAGCATGGAATCATGTCCTGAATGAGGTTATTCATATTGACAATATCAGTTTTAGCCCCAAGGATTGCCCTCTCACACAATCAGTTGTGATCTTTATAATTTTCTAGTATCTTTAGATAAACATAACTTCTCTAAAGGAAATTACTAGAAACACTATATGAAATATAAATTTTCTCCATTTATTGGCTCATTAGGAAAAGTACCTTTTGAACAGAGATTTAATTTTGGTTCTGAATTAAATTATTCGTGTTAATGAGAGGATTCTGTTCATGTCCAGTTTACTGACTTCTGTTCGCTGGTATGAATGCTGCAGTCATTTCTTTATTTTTTAGAAAAAAATTGATATATCTCTTAATAGGTTTAATCAATTGTCATAAAAAATTCGCCAAGGCACAGTTTAATGAACTCACTAAGTGTGCATTAATTTCATTTGTCTGAATGCGTTTATTTTTTATTAGAGCAGTGGAAATGTGGAAGGTTAGGGAAATGAGTAGGGAAATAAAAAACAAAATATCTAAGTCCATGTTATAAATTGGATTCGTGTTTACTTTTCTAAAAGAAGGAATGAATCACGCATTACGGAATATAGATGCGCTTCCGCCACACGGAAAGACGAGTGTGCGCACGAGTGGATTAGTTGGATGTAACAGGATTAGTCATTAACGACAATTCGATTAACCATTACAAACGACCCGTGTGGAAAGGCAGTTGCCAAGCTTACGTGGCAAAAATTTTTTTGGTCTGTTTTTCTTTTTTTTTTTATTTTGTTTTGCTTCTTTATTTGGCTATTTACAGGCAGGAACTAGAAATCGATAGTACAGTGATTAAACACATTTAAAAAATACATTCGCGTTAAAAAAAAATTCTCAAGTTAAATAACAACTATAAAGTTAAGTGATTAAACGTATCATTATAAACAAGGAGTTTGGACTTAAGTGTAACAATTTGCCAAATTTGTTTGAATCTTTTCGGAAGGAAATACATTAATATTTAATTGAATAAGAAATTCGAAAAGCTTCCTATCCCCCTCCATCCTCTAGAAATTTTCGTTATTCTATTTTGGAAGCAAAGTAGAAAACAATGATCATACTCTAGTATTTTAAACATTCCTTTTTATATTTGTTTTAAACGTATACAGGCCTAATGTAAGATTGTAGGATTTCAAATGTAGGATTCAACTTACGCTCATCAGTATATTTCATATTTAAAGAGGGGAAAAGGTTGCTTGGAGCGTTTGTCTTTGACACTTCTCCCTCCATCTCTTGATAAAATTTCAAAATGAAACCTCGGCTAAAGTCGCATAGTTCCAGATAGATCAATGATGTTATGATATATATATATTATTAAATTTCATAAACGAAAGGGAATGTGTAATGTCTTGTAACGTGTAAAATACAAGATATCTACAAAAGAATGTTCCTGCTTCCGAGATACTTGATCGCAGAGTGTCACTATTCCTATACTCATGAAAGGGAGGTTCTGTAATTTCAAACGAATGGCATCGTGAGATTTGTTGATTTCTGAACGAAATCTACCTCTAACGAAACCTACTTCTCCGGACTCCAGACGTAACGCCATGTGACTTTTTCCTATGAGGATACGTGAATGATGCCGTGTTGAAACTGTCATTACCGGGAAACGTGAAAGAGCTAAAAACTCAAATCACGGCAAGACATGGCAGTACCCAGGAGAGGGGGGAGGAGCGCTGCAGCCCCCCCCCCCCCGAAATTGACCATCTTGCCAATTAATTTTGTTGCTTGCCCTCCCCCCCTTCTAGGAGAAC
>JAHWFO010004243.1:2920467-2952846 GCA_023313115.1 Rhysida immarginata | reverse complement strand
AAAGTGGGAACTGTAACGACTAATTTGCTGCAGAGAGTGTGGAATAAGTTTGAATGTTGTATAGACGTTATTCGAGTGACTGGTCTTGGGCACAAGGAAAATTTGTAATTTGTAATAAATGAACAAAGCAAACTAAATGAAGGGGTACTTTTTGCAAAGAATCTGAATTTGTGCGTTAATAAAGGCTGGTACTTAATTAATCTTAATTGCATATGAACCAGTCCCCGCGTTAATATTTTTCGAGGCTTCACCAAGGTCCCGCTTCTCGCCATTTTTTTAATATGCTTAAACTGTCCATAACAAGTATAATAACAAAAAAGTAAGGGGACAGACTTCCGAAGGTGCTTCCCGACAGGAAAGGGAACAAAAAAGTTCATATCAATATATGCCCGGAAATTGACGGTGAGTCTGCAATAAAGCAATTAGTACTGGTACATGACATTACACATTGCATACATTAATTTCATCCATGTTACAGAGGATGTGCAAAGTGGCTACCATGGGATGCATACAAGCGTCCACAACCTGTCACATCATGAATTGCCTCACTCTTTCGAAAATTCCAGCCTGGTTTTGTGCGTTGGTTGGTGCTGTCTATCAGGGTACGTAGCTCGGTAAATCCGTGCGGTCTCTCGACCATTGGCATGTGCTTGACCTTAGACCTCTTCCATCTCGGCTTGTTCTTGGAAGGACCATTAAGCTTCAACGTCGCAAATTGCACAATCTGCAGCAAAGAAAAGCATCTGTGAGTGTCGTGATGAGAGAATAATGTCGTTCATCAGTGCCATTTACCTGGGTAAAGATGCATTTCCGGACATATGTTGATATGAACTTCTTTGTTCCCTTTCCTGTCAGGAATCACCTCCGGAAGTTTGTCCCCCTCCCCTTATTTTTTATTCACCCTGTATACAGGGTGAGTCAAAAGTCACTGGACATAGCTGTATTTCGGAAATGCTGTGTAAAATGAGCGAAGTGACCATGCTAGCAGGGAAAAGGATGGGTGGTTTTATGCAGGCGCACAAGAACGTCGGGGGTAATGCTATCACAATATTGTGAAAAGGACGTTAATACCAAATAAACCAAATCAAACCTATCACAAGATTGCAGGATTCGTTGCTGAAGATGATGTTTGTTTTGGATTTTCACAGCATACAGTGGCCCTAAGGTAAAAATCCACTGTAGTGTGAGGTTTGGGGAACTTGGCGGCTAACCTTTGATAAAATTTCATATTTGCATCTCATTCAAGTTCGGATATCAATGCATTCGCCAGGAATGCTGTATTCTACTTCTTATAATCCTTCATATTGCGCATCCGCGGCCGTTAGTGAGTTAGATTTCGGTCTAAAAATTTGCGTATCCTCCACGAATCCCTACAAGATAAAAAAGTCACATGGGTTAAAACCGGGTCCGGAATGGCCACCGCAGTATATCATCTTTCTGAAATGTATATCCTACCAAATTCATGGCAAATTTTCATTGCGGTATCCTTGCATTTCATTTTGATAATGAACCTAAAAAAAAGAATTGTCGTTCTATCAGCGTCAGTATTACCGCTATCCGTCGCTTAATTTTAATGCAATGGATTTCTAAAATGTTTTACGGACTTCAGCATAATATTGTACTCAAGGCAATGAAATAAATAGGGTTTACCTTTCTTTTTTTTTTTGGTGGTCGGCTTTCCCGTTAATCACCAGCGTCATACACTTCTTCCTCAAGCAGATAATAATGCCCAGCGTTTTTGCGTTAAGTAATACTTCTGTAGCACTTTCTAAGGAAAAATATAGAATTTTAGAATACATATCAAAACTCTTATTTCTTTAAAAGAGGAAAATTTCATGAAACATTTATTTTAATTTTAAAAATAAATAATATTTAATTATTTTGGCTTAAAGAAATTTATAAATTATAATTTCTTTGAAAGCACTCCCTTACGAGCTGGGTTAATTTCATGAAGTAATTACTTTGTGTAATGCGCCGCGGATGAGTTGATTTTTTCATGAGAGATAAAAACAATGGAAAATTAGAATGGCGATGACGTCATACTCCTTTCGTTGCTCGCCTGGTCTTTTTTTTTCCCCCCTCATATGCCCCTCTTCCCTCTTTTTACCCGGAATGTAATATTTCTTTTCCTCTTTCGTACGTGTAAACGGAGATTTAGTTGCGCAAGGGATCGAGCGCAAATTAAAGAAGGCGTCTTGCATGTCACGCGGCAACGAGAGGCGCAGATTATTCGTCATTCCCTCGGCAACTCATCTGCCGCCGCCACGGCGATCACGTGATCTTTCGTCGCGCTGGATCTTCTCATTCGGGGAAGCTTGGCGCTGAATGGAGTTCATCTGGCTGGATGTTATAGCTGAACATGTGAGAATAGAAAGAGAAGAAAAGGAAAACGCGCGCAACCAAGGCATTGCTAGCGGAGTCGTATTAGCCGAAGACGTGCACCTGCAATCTGGTGGGAAGAAATTCTCACCTTCCATTTTTTATAATTATTATTATTTTAGTTAAGTTGAAGTTTATTCTTACATAATTATCCTTTAACCTGAAGCCATTCATTGGCATAAAGAATTTTCGCTTCTGTTCGGATAAAGTTATTTTCAAATCATTTCTGCGAAAGAGGTAGTTCAGAGTAATACGGCAGCACCGTATAGCGCTGTGTAAAGTAATGCGAGAGCTCGTTTGCTAAAATCCCAACGGACATTTAACTTTGTTGGATTCGTCAATTTGGTTTTCACGTATTGTCGTTTATGATTTATTGGCTCGTTAAAAAATACAATCTCATCAGTTTAACTGTGTAAAATAAACGAATAAACGATCGAGCTAACTAGATTAGAGATTATTGTTTATTGCGGTATTCATCTAAACATTTTTGAACAAAAGGCCAATTTAATCTCATAGTCATTGAAATTAAAAAAAGAAATCGAAAAACGTCAAATTGCTGAATAGATTAATAAATTAATTAAATTTAATTATTGATTAGTATCAAATAGGAATAGGAAGAAACTAGTACAAGGACGGGCTTAAACGAAGTTTATCATAAAATAAATATAAGATTAATGATCAACATTATGTTCATCATAAAATATTTTAAAATTCATCTATAATATTTTGAAACTAAAAGTTAAAAGCAAAGAAAATCACGTAACCACTTTCTTTCACATTACGAACAGGACTCAAATGATTCATAATAACCAAACTCTGTACTAGTTTTATAATTCTTTTCATATTTACTTATTAGAACATCTTTAATAATTTAATTTTATGATTAATATTCTAAAAATGAAAATTGGCTAGGCTTTGGAACATGAAGTGGTGCCTGAGTTAGAGCATGATTTGTGCCCCACATGAGTTTACTATATTTTTTACAGAATATAACCAATAGGATTATTATATTTTGATAATAAAAATATTCAATTTTTAAGAAATGTTTACTGCACGGCTGTTGGTAAAATAAAAACGATTCTTCAAGAAAAGATCATTAGGAGACTCTGAAATACTAAAATTTAGTGTGTGCAGCTGAAAAGGAAAAAAAATGTGTTTACCGCTAAAATTTTGCTAGAGAGTAGAACAGCTCATGCTGGGGGAAAGAGGAATAAAATAATTTGGTTAATTTTCTTTTCCATTTTTTTGTTAGCAATATCATGTTCGAAGAATCAGATCTCTTATAACTACAGAGGATTTTAGGTAAAAATAGTTGCCTAAAAGAAATCTTTCGAGCATATCAAAATTACAATATAGAAAAGAAAAGGAAAAAATTCTCCAACCAGAACTCGAATAGAAACCACGACCTTAGCTGTCGCTGCTCTAACCAACTGAGCTACCGCACACTAAATTATAATATAGGAATTTCTTTTTGAGTTGAATTTTCATCCATTTATTTGATGGTTTAAGGGTAAAGAGAATTCCCGATTTGCGAGTAAGGGTGCCTGGCCTGTCAGGTGAACTGATTTGTAACTTCATGGACTTACAGACATAATGTAACAGCTTGGTGGTTCAGTGTCCGCGATAATTTTTCCTTCCCTCTTCTACATTGTAATTATTAAGATGAATATATTAGTAATCACCTAGCATATAATGAACTCTAATGGCCATATTCACCAACCGAGGCTTAAAACTAGAGTCACTCAATCCACGATCTACGACAACGATATAAAATCAGTTGATCGCTCATGAGTAAAGCTCTAGATTAGGAAAGTACGGCAAACTTCGTCGTCTGCTGCAAAATCCGCCATTGTTGGCCCAGTTGGCCCTATCAAGTGAGTTACGCTTCCTCTAAAATTCGGCTTAAATGCATCCTTTTCGCAGATTTTCTTATTATTATCGTCTAAAAATATAACTGACAATCAGTAAATTCTGTAACTATTGATTTTTCTTTAAATTTTGTTTTCAATTATAATTTTTTACATATAAATAATGATAACGTTGAGGCAATTTAATGATAACCAGATTAAGTTTTAGTTTATTTTCACTTTATTTATTCATCCTTAATAGACGATTTACATGTAATTAATAAATTTTACAAAACATTGTGTGTAGTTTTTGTAATTTTATGTATCAAAATATAATTTTATAAATTTTTATTAAATATAACTTAATCTTTTATCAAATTAATTTTTATATTTATATCAAAAATTTCACTTTACCAATTTTAATTTTGTTAAATTATAAAAATTATTAATTTATTAAAAAAGCTATAATTATAATTATAAAAAATATCAAATTTAATAAAATAGGAACTATTAAATTTAAGTTTTTGATTTAAATATAAAAATTACTTTGATAATTATATTTTGATAGAGAATTTTAAAAATTATAATTTGGAAAAACTATCCATTTGATTACAAAAAAATAACTACACATGCAACGTATTTTGAAATTTGTTCATTTATGGAGGTTTATAATATTGACGTAAAAATCTACCAAAAATTTATAGTTAAAATTTTCTATAATTCTTTTCACCCAAATAGCAAATTTTCGTTATTCAATTTCATACGTTATATTCAAGTTTAATGATGAGTGATAATTAACTTCGCTAAAATAAGATGAAAATAACATGGACGTTTTATTTCAAGTTTTGCCTCCACATTTCACAGGCAGTTTAACCTTGTTTTATTGAATTGTATTTTCTTAAAAAGAACTATATTCAACAAAAAATTATATTTTCTGATAGTCTGAGAATTGCACAATGCAACATTTTTTATAACATTCGGTAAAGTTTAATATAAACGTACTTGCTTCTTATTACTTCTTCGGATATTTTAACGAATTTATTAACCTCCAAGGAGCATAGATTGAAGGATCCTGAAATTTTGCTGATTAAAATTTAGGATCAATCAACGAATATTTCATTAAAAATTTAATCTAAATTGCATCTTCCACATGCATTTCAATGGTATCTATCGTTGCGTTTGGGCCAACAATGGCTGACAAACTCACGTGACAGCCGTTCTACCAATCAGCAGCTGCGGGCGGCGCGGAAAAGGTTTGCCGTACTTTCCTAATCTAGAGCTTTACTCATGAGCTGCTTTCAGCGCCACCACCGTGTCCCCATTTGAAAGCCTGGCGGCCATTGCTTTGGTTGGCAAAAAATAGCCTTCATCGTATGTTTACGTTGAAGTTTGCGTAGACAAACACAGTAAAACTCAATGCCGATTTCTTATCTAGCTTTAAATTGTAGTAATAGATACATTAAAGGTTCACCACTGACCTTTCACAGGTGTGTTTTTATCTTTCTGAGTCTTAAAATGTTTTTCTCATGTAGAAATCCTCGTCGTTGTTGGTTGATACATAAAAGATGTCGATATTCAACCATGTTATCGTCGTTTCAGTGATACCAGAATGATTGTTTATAGGTATTTATGAAATTTTATACCGCATTTATTAAAAAGCTGCTAAATTTGGGAGAGGTCGCTTAAGAAATTTCAGACTACAAGCACGATGTTGGTGGGGGGGGGGTGCTTTCTCAGCTGGCGACAAAGCGGATATATAGTAATGGCGCTTTGGCTGGCGATGTTGTTCTGCCAACCACAGTAATGGCGCCTAATGGAGATTAGTTCCACTTTTCGCCGCCTTCAAATTGCCCCAAAGATGGCGGCCACATAAGCGATCTACTGATTTTATATCATTGATCTAGGATTACTTCATTCAGGATTATATTTCGCATTCACCAACCTTGGATTTTAACAGTCACGGTTTTTAATTAGTTGGATTGCTGTTCAGGCTACAATGGCCAGGTGACTTTTGATTAGCCATGACCTCCTTTATTACTGAAAACCAACTAGAAGTAGATTACGAATCCTATTGTTAACAGCACCACCAACTTGAAGCCATGACAGTACTCGGCATGAGCTGTCTGGCTGCTTTGTTTTTGACGATTTTTGGGCCCTAGGAATAATTAAAAACCTTGCCTCAAAGTTGTTCCGCGTACAACTGTACGAATAGAGAAGAAAATGATCAGGAATCACTTTCCACAAGCATGAATCAAAATACGTAACTGAAAGACGATCGAAGCAAAATTGAAACTGATGGAAGCGAAATTGAAATTGACCTAACTTATAATAAAATACTTAAAGTACAAAGTTAACGAAAGATAAAGTTATATTGAAGTCTAATTTAAACTTACCACTCCGTGATCGGCGTGTGAAAGAATTATTAATCAGCTACCGTTATGTTTAACCATGTGTTTATCATCATCTTCGCTCACTTTCTGCCATTTGAAGTTCTGGGCTGCCGAGCTTCCAATTTGCTTCAAATACGGCGGCAGGTTTCGGGATCTATCTTTAATAGATGTCATTTGTTTAGACAACAATAGTCAGGTTCTCAAGTTTTTGGACTTGAGATCGCGGTTTAGTAAGCATCGCTCATACGTTAAAATTGCGTAATATCAAAACAATTGCTATTGGAAGCAATATTACCCGATTTTGACGTACACTATGAGCGACACTTACTAAACCGCGATCTCAAGTCCAAAAACTCGCCCCTTTTTCATCGGGTGAAAGAGATTCCGGCAATGCAACAAAACTTGAAAATTGACAATCATTAGCAGATAAGATTACGACAGGTTCTCACAGCAGGAAACGACGTCATCATTCGGATATTTTCTCATAGAAAATGAAGAATAAAAGGAGATTGGATAAACACGCTAAAATTGCAATTTCTTTTTATAAATTTCAATTTTCCGAAGCATTTTTTAAATAAAATATTAGGCAAATGTAAGTTTTTTGAAGGTTCCCATAGGTAGGCTTCGAGACATAGGCAAGAGACGATTCTGACTTAGCGATAATGACTACTTTATTTTTAAGCTGACGCGTTTTCATAAAAGTTGATATCCTTCGAAATGTAAATGCCTGAATAACTAAATAGTCTAGGCATATGAAACAAAACAGGCGGAATATTGAGCAAAATAAGATTTATTTATCTAAATTTGAATGGAATTTCAAAGGTACGTGAATTTCATGAGCGATTTCACATGTTTTAAATATGCGCACCGCCTTTAACACGGCACACGTCAAGTCGTCGTCAGCTTCTACCAGACACGATGCCGCATATCTTGGGTAACATTGCAACATAGTCTTTTGAATTTTTATACATGCTGATAAAATTTGAGATCAATTAAACAAGAACTGGTCAAATTATTAGATTACGAAATGATATCAAATTACTTGAATCACTCTGCACATTACCATCAGCGCACATGACAATGTGGAAGGTGTTCCCCAAAGCATCTGCATCTGCCTTCTGTAATTCCTGCAGACGTTGCAGTTCGAGGACTTTTTCTAAGTATCACAAGGGTTTCGCACATTTGTAATGTCAGTTGTATAAACTTGTACATTCTTCTTTCATTCAATGTACTGCGAAATCACATACCCCATCACTTCATGTACTAGCGATTTATTGGATTTTCAAATTTTCTGTCACTTTTGGACCAGTCGGTACTTGAATATAATTATTATGCAAAAAATTAGAGTTTACCTTTGCCATAGAGTTTACCTTTAAACACGAAATCGAAAAGTCAATAATGGTAACAATAAAGCAACCATCAATACGCGCATAAAGGCACCTACAAGTAACGGAGCGACTACATCTCCGTTAAAATAAATTTAAATTGATTTAAAACCTATAGCTTTAAGCATAGAAATTGAGTTTCCTTATCCAAATAAAAGAAGTAAAGCATACCAGCTCAGAAGTTTTCAGCTGAAAAGGTCTCGGTAGAGTTCGAACCCTCGATCTCAAGAGTCCGGATCCACTGACGTCAACTCTAACTCCATCGAGATTCTCGAAAAAAAAAAAGAAAGAGCCCGGCGAAACCGTTTATCATCGCTTTGCTCGTTCGTAGAATTTTCTAGAACCCGTTCAACGTGAATATATTCTCCAATATGTTTCTTGTGATTTATAGCGCTGAGAATAGATTATAAATTTTCTTCTTCATCTGCAATAGTATTTGCAGGCGTAGATTTCTCAGGGTTGGTCGGTCTCTTTTCTCTTCATAATAACTGAATTTTATTGTTTTGCAATTCAACGACAGAATTTTGAAATTTCTTATTTTTCTAATTCCCCAGGATAAAAAGCGTTCGTCAAAGACAAACATGCCTCGAGCGACTGACGTTTTTTTTCCTTCTTCTTTTAATGTTAAGGTGGAACTGAATCAAGGCGCCGTTAAGTTGCCTTTAAGTCCGAAGGCTTTTCTCGTTGGTATTCAACGCCTAACGTTCGGTTGGTTTTCATTTGTTCCTTTTCGAGGTAGAAAGCGAGGAAAAAGGAAAAGGGAACGAGTCGGAGCAAGGATAATGATTAGGAAAGGAGAGGAATAGTGAGACAAAATAATCCTGCCTCCCTTCAAGTGCCTAATCATACGGGCGGCGGTAGTCATACGGGACGACATTAAAGTTGGGCGAAAGAAGAAGAAGGAGAGAAAAAAAGGAATCTCAAGATTTTTCATCTTTTCAAAGGGCTGCTAAGGATAATGTCTTAATTTGCATGCTTCGTCATCATCAGAATCTCTGCTTTGTCGCGTGGCAGGAGGGGAAATGGGACATGGCCATTCCCTAACCGACATGCTTCCACACTTTCAGCCCTAGCGGAGGGAGGAAGAACTAACAGCTTCTGTATAACTCCATCCCCCACTACGTTATTATTATCCTTAAGCCTCGTGGGCATGGAGGTGGAAGTCGAGAGAGGCAAAGATATCGATCAGTTCCACCCTTCCTTTACCGACCCCCTCCCACCGCTCTCGTATTTCCATTTCTTGCTTTCTCATAGTCTTATCTCAACAATAATAAGGGCTTGCAACATTGGTTCACCCTCAGATGAGCTGTTTCAGAAAATATTTTCTTGCTTCCACATGATATCGAATGGTGCACTGGCATATAAAAATGTGAAGTTTAATGCAGGATAAGTTAAATTTACGTCATTTATCTGTTTATGCTTAATAACATTATGCAGAGGTTGATTCACGTTTATGTGAATGAAATTGGAATGCGCATATTCGCATGATTGTTATCGCCAGTCTGTGTTATTGTTGTCACGTAAAGCTATCCCCGAGAGGAATAAGTTTAAGATTTAGGTTTAGGAGAAACATTGCCTTCGCGAATAATCCCGTTTTGACAAGGGTATACGAGGGTTGTTCAAGAATTTTTGCCTCCTGGTCCGTAACTTTTTTATTTGTTAACCGAATTTCAAAATTCTTTTTGTATCTGATACTTATATTTGTCCTCTCTGTAAGGCACTATTAATTTTTTGACATAGTCTCCATCCCTTTCCACGCATTGCGCCAACGCGTGACTAGTCGGGTGAACCTGTCGGAGAGGAATTTCGGAGTTGTTGTCGACACAAGGATTGAATGGCATTTTTCATCTCGTCGTCAGAATGGAACTTATGTCCCTTAAGGTGCTCTTTCTTCTTTGGGAAGTGGTGAAAGTCGCAAGGTGCAAAGTCTCATTTTTGAACTGCAGTTTTTCATCTTTGAACTGTAGGCGCTCGTTGTGTGGCCGTGTGCGGGCGGGCGTTATCGTGCTGCAGAAGAGGGTCCAAAGCTGCATTCAATCTTGGTGACGACAACAACCCCGGAATACCTCTCCGATGGGTTCACTCGACTAGTCACGCGTTGGCGCAATGCGTGGAAAGGGATGGGGACTATGTCGAAAAGTGAAAGTGCATTACATAGAGGACAAATGTAAGTATCAGATACAAAAAGAATTTTGAAAATCGGCTAACAAATAAAAAAGTTACGGACCAGGAAGCAAAAATTCTTGAACAATGCCTTTTCGACTTAGAATTCCCATATTCTCTGACAATCGAGCAATATAAAAAGTCATAACATATTAAGCAGTTTACTATGTCTAAGGGAGCTGTACATAACGTATTAAGACGGATTACCAAATGTGGACCGGGAGAAGAACCAAGCTCGGCGCCACCACATAAGAAGCATCCTACTCAAAGCCCACTTATGAAGTGGCGAGGAGCCTCAAGGCTAGCATCGAAACCGTAAAACTCAAAACCTAATGTACCATTGCCTCTTCGGTCGCAGTATCACAGGCAACTGTAAGGCATGGATTCCACATACGTAAAAACAACGGCAGAAACCACAAGGCAGAAAATGTTCTGACGTCAGTTCCTGCTTTCGTCTTGCTGCCCGACAGAAAACTCCTGTTTTTTTCGAGTTGAATTGAGTCATAGCCTACAAAGATAAAAGAATTTTCTGTCGGGCAGAAAGAAGAGAGCAGGAAGTGATGTCAGAGCATTTTCTGCCTTGTGGTTTCTGCCATTGTTTTTACGCACGTGGAATCCAGCCTCAGTCGCATTATTAACCAAGATTTGCAAATGGAACGACGCCATAAGACCAATGTTTACAAATTACAGCCACGGCATATAGCAGAGCGTAAGACCAAATCGCGGAAATTGTATGAGCGAAACCTGGCGGGAGAAAAGTGGAAAAAAGCGGTAACATTAGACGAAACCTGGAACTACTTAAGAAATTGCAACAAGAATCCAAAATAAAGATCCAAAGGACGCATACCATTTGTGCGGCAATGCTGTTAGAATTGGATTTATACTTAGCAATAATAGAAAATTGTTAAGCAAAGTTTCACCAAAAGCAAAATTAATGCAGCCTACTATGAGACAAACATCCTGGAACCAATTTGTCGCTTTGATACCCATATCTCTACGGTTCAGAAAAGAGTCATATCTAGCTTCAGCAGGATAAGACTTCAAGCCAGACGGCAAAATCGACTATTGCCTACGTGAACAGAATGGCCGTAAAAGGAGGGATCAGAGCTGTTGACATTCCGACTGTGAAATATGGACTACTGCGCTTTTGGTCTACTTAAAGGACCTTGGGAAATCAACAATCTCGCACATTAGATGGTCTATGGAGAGCCTGCATTGAAGCATGAAAAACCCAATTAGTCTGCTCCCTTTAGCGCATACTGTTATAGTGGAAACTCTGATTTCTCATGGAAAGACAACATATAGAACACAACAAATGGTGGGGCATGCGATTTCAATAGCAGTATGAAGCATTCCAATTTCGTTCACATAAATGTGAATCAACGTCAGTATAATCTTAGCAATAGATATTATAATGTAGCCGGCATCGTGGTACCGAAGAGATTTAACTTAATGGGATATGCTCATGTAATCATTCTATCACCAGACAGTGAAAATCGCCATTTTGAGTCAAGAAGTGTCAAACCGAATCTCTGAATAAATTTTGAGGTTTTTATCCTTCGTGTCCCGACATGGCAGCAATTTCGTTTGCTTTTCTTCTTTTCTCGCTTCCTCCCTCCTTTTTACACAAGTTCTTCTTTAATCCATGTAAATTTTACCTTCTTCTATCGCCTCTCCCTACTCTCTTCTTGTCTTCCCTTTTATCCTCTTTATTGTTCGACCCATTTTCCCTTCTCCTTTCCTAATTCGTTTCTCTCTCTCTTCTGCGACTTCTTCCTTGTGTGTGGACACGTAAGACGTGTCGCCGAGTGAAATCGTATCGATGTTGCTTGCCGAAGTCGACCGTTTCACTCTACTTGATGGCACGAGCAGCGTCGCACGAAGAACCACAATTAATGCTAACGCCAGCTGAGTGGCTGTAACGGGTCCTCAGTGTCCAGTTTCGCTGTCCCTTTCATGTCCTCTCTTCCACTGCAAACACCCGATTACACCGTCTAATCGAACTAAAGACTCCGGAGCCATTCAACTGACATTCCAGTTCTGTTTTTACTGCGTCCACATCGCTCGCGCGGCTCGAGAGCCTCTGATCATTGTTTTAAAAGGGCGGAATAATTCCTAGAACTGGCTTTATATCTAATGAGGTGCACGGTTCAGTTCCCTTTCATTTTCAACAAAGAGGAACATCTCTTTCGCCTTCCCTCTTTCGCCTGCTTTCTCAATCTGCATGCATTCATTTCGGTCCGAGTTTTCCACACAACTTTGTTCAACTAAGAACGTTCACTCTTATACACATAAAACGAAATGTTTAATTAGCTCACCGAAGAAGGCTTATGAAAGATCGATAACGCTGCAGGGAGTTTTAAGAATTCATTTTTAAATTGAAAAGTACAGGTTTTCCACGCACAAAATTATTAACGCAATGAAATAATTTACGTCGTTTAACAGTTCTCTCAACATTTTAAATTCAATAGATAAAACTGATCTTATCCTTAGAGCTTATTAGGATCTTCAGCTACTTATAATAATGCATGCTTGGTCTGTCTGTCCGTCCTATAACTTGAAAGCGGATTAACTTTTTCAAATTCTGTTTTCAGCAATATGATCAACAAGGTCTTAGCTCGACTGTATCAACTTTTCAGGCATTTTCGTCCATTGCATATTCTCTAAGAGTGACCGGTAAAAATACCAAGATATGGCATATAATACATCAATTAAATGAATCATTTGAAGTATAATGACTTCAATTCACAAGTCATGAAGAAAATGTAATGCTACTTCTTGTTTTCATTTAAGCATTTTTGATCCTGGCTTGAAGCATGCAGACATTTTGTTTTAACAATAGACCGAAAACTTCTTCTTCACCCGAGAAATAGAGACTGACGGATACCAATATTTAGATTGAATTGCATTTTTATTATAAATATGCATGCGAGATACAGTAATAATTGTGTTCTCTACAAATTAGCATTCATTGAAAGAAGTCAGCATGATAGGACTCGAACCCACGACCAGTGACTGAGAAGTCAGCATGCTAGCCACTTCGCCACCTGGGCGGAAGACGGAAAAAATGCCTTTAGGTTTCAATTTAAAACACATTGCACTCTGGGCCTCCTGCCAAACCCTTTATTCGTCAGACCACATAACCTTTTTCCAGTCTTCACGTTTCCAGTAACGGCTTTCCAGATATCACTGTAGACGAACTTTACTGTTCTTTGCAAACATCAGGGATTTTCGTATGGGCATGCGACTGCCGATTTGGAGCTGGTTCAATTCCTGTTGCCAGATATGGCTCGAGAACAGGCTTGGTTAAAATCATTTGTCTATAGTTGCACAGTGAATGTCTTGTTTCTCCGTACAAAGATATCTCGCTCATGATTTATATTCTTTAACCCAGAATTACCCCTTTAAACGTACCTTACATCCTAATTTCCACTGTCATCTTCAAAATAGTCACGTTACATATTTTGATTCATACTTGTGGAAAGTGATTCCTGATCGTGTCTATTCCACAGTCATACAATTGTACGTGGAAGAACTTTGAAGAATGGCTTTAATTAATTATTCCTCAGGCCCAAACTCGTCAAAAACAAAGCACCCAGACAGCTAACTACTCTACGGCTCACTCATGCCCAGAACCGTCATGGCGTCAATAATTGGCTTCAAGTTGGTGGCTCTGTGAACAATATGATTCAGAATCTACCTTCTAATTAATATCGTTGGTAGAAATACGATTTATAATAACTTCCTATGATAATGTAACAATGCATGTCGTTTCAGTGCGCAGGCTTTCTTTCTAGGAGGTGTTGGTTCAAAACCAGTTGCGATTCCACTTGGATATCTTCAATGGAGTCAAAACGTCGCCCTTTTATTTCAGGAAAGAGATAGAAGTCGCAGGGGGCTACGTCAGGAGAGTAAGGAAGGTGTGCGCGGGCATGTTGTAATGGTGGAGCAACCAGTCTTTGTTCTTCCACAACTCGTGCCGTTTGCGTGAAATTTTCCGTCAGCCTCTTCAAAACTTCGCAGTAAAACTTCTTGTTGATAGGTCGCATAAATTGGAAATTTGCAGAAACACAACAACACGTTGCAACACAAACAGCAGTAACTCACAAAGAAATGGGCCTACGATTACGAAACTTGGCAGGGCAAAAGCTGAAAGGTGCACGATTAGCGGCAGGATCTCATACTGTTTTTGGTTTGGGCTTAATATTCAAATTCTCGAATATTTTGGGTAGCACTTCGTAATTTTTGCTTGTAATCTGCTGTCTTTGCATTTGAATAATGAAATGGAAGCCCATTTCGGCATTTTCTACGCATTTGATACATAAACAATGATGCTGTAAAAACCTTCTTTACTCTGAACTGTTAAATATTTTATTATTGTAAGTGTGTTTACGATTATATTAAAGTAGCCAATCATAATTTTTGGTTTTCCATCGTAAACTTTCTCAAAATTAGCGGGACGAAGTTATTGAAGTTTCAATTGTTAATTCAGTTCTTAATGCTAATTAATGTAAGGTTTTAAAAATCAGATATCGAGGTTAAAGGGAATATCAGAGGAGCAGAGTTTCTTGGAGTGCTCAAAATCCGATTGAATTCGGCAAGGTTGCTAATTTTGGGGAAGTAGCAAAGAAATCACTTTAAACAATGCTATCGAGAACTCTAACCAATTAACAATCGAGTAGGAACATTTCTGTTCAAAAACAGCAGACTTTAACAATGTTGCTTTAAACATCTCTTGCCGTTTTTTAATTGCTTGGAGAAGTGCATTCGCAGGTTGTTACTTAATTTTACAATTAATAATAATACATGGAATCCTAGTCCATGTGAAAATGAAATTTCCTTAATCATTTTGTTTATGTGGTTAATAGAGGAGGCGCTTTTTGCAGGAAATCTTCAATAAATAGAATTGAAATAAGTTATATCATATTTCTGTTTGTTATAATAAACTTATTTTAAATTAAGTAATTTACGATAGTAATTTCTCATGTCCGCGGAGTTGTCCTCTTGGAGACGAACCTCATGTTTATGACCACTTTTACAGTTTTTTGCGAATGCTAAAATGCTACTGTCAAAATGAAAAAAAGCCACACATTTCATATTTGCCAGATTGGCACCATATGATTTTTCTGCTTTTAGGACCGCTAAAAAGTATCTGAGTGGACGTCGATTCGAGACAGATGACGACGTGAAGAAAGAAGTTCACGAGTGGTTGTGAAGAGAAGGCAAATTTTTTATTCTGCTAGAATCCTAGTCCTTCTAGGTATGTGTTGCTCAAGTAAATTAAGAAAGGGTAGACATTGAAAAATAACATTATCAGTTTTAACAAAGCAATAAGTGAATACTGCTCCAACGTATGATAAACATGTTATGATGAAAAACGAAAGGAAACATTCCGCGACCTAGATTCGAAATACAGACCACGAATAAGCCTATCTAGCTCGTCCCTTTACCAACAAGTGGATACTCGTGTTCACTGGAACTTTCCCTCTCGTTTTTCATCTTAACATATTTATCATTTGTTGGAGCATTAACTCCTGTATTTACTTATTACTTTGTAATGAGTTTCATCAGTTTTCTGATGGTTCAGGAAGACGAAATATTCGATCTGCGAGCAGTGTGCCTGTCCTTTTATTGGACTTCCACTTAAGGATATTTGGAGACAACCTTTGTTGTGGCGGCCCAGTTGGTAGAGTCAACCAGCTTAGATACTCGTGGTCCCTGGGCATGGAATTTTCCCTTTATCTTAACATTATAATCAGTTTTGTTAAAGTTTGTTCCATTTTCTAATAAATCACATTTCCTAATTGTTTACTTGATTCCCCCTCATTTACAAATTACATTTTGAGAAACGGAGGAAGTGTGTAAATATAGAAAAATCATACAATATAAGTTAAAATCATTTTCTGCTCATTCTGGAGAGATATTTGATCGCTAAATGATAAAAGTACAAATGCCAGTGCCAGACTCTGGTGATCATTTCATAAACTTATCGTTGCCATTTCTTCTGGACATAAGTTATGTCAGTTGCCTCCCTTAAAATAATTCTTTTTCGCATTTTAAATTGGAATCTTTTTTAACATTTTTTTCATTTCAGATAAAATTTTAAATCATTACTTTAAGGGATTTCCGCAAATTTTTGAGGCGGCATATGTTTCCTGTTTTGCGTCTTTTTTCCTATCTTAACACAACATAAATAGGGACATTGCTTTCCATGTACAGAATGAGCAGAAAGTGATCTTATCAAACGTGATGACAGTGTTTTCTAGATGCACAATACCACTTGAACATTTTTGTGATCTCTTCAAATGCGAACTTTCCAAAATTTCTTTTATTCATCTTTCTAATGCCTTTCTCTTACATGAAACCTAAATCCTCTTCCAGAAGATTACATTGCATAAACTGACAACAGGTGCTAGCGTTTCACGTCTTAAACAATTGATAAGTTGTTCGGACTAGATGAAAAGATTATGGCCATGTTATTTGAGCTGAAGCGCGCCACAATTTAGCCAATTTTGAAAAAGCTACGCGCAATCAGAATAAGGGTACCCCGCAGCCAATGAGCGACAAGTATGATTACTGGCAAAGCCCCCGGGATAGGAGGCGGTTCGAAGCACCGTTGGACTGCTCACTTAGGAGGACATTTGTAAACACGGGGCGATCGTTTTAGCCTTTCAAATATTGATGGCGAAGAAGGGAAGAGGACAGCCGTGCCTAATCGGTCCCGATCCAAAATTGATGCCCGATAAAGCGGTGGACAATTTGGGAAATCGACTAGCCGTGTTTGGGATGATCCACGAGGTGATTTTATTGTCAGCCTTTTTCGGGTGATTCTCTGCAATACAGGCAATGAACGAGTCGATCGGGTTCTATGCAAACACGGTTCGACGCTTTAAAGAACCCACCGCCCCCGCCACCGGGGGGGGCGGGGTAACCAGCGGCGAAGAAAAGATACGCCGTCTTCTCCTTCTTTAAAGTTTCTCTTCGGGACATCGCATCGATCCGAAAAGGAGAAAGTTGTCAATCAGAGGGAGGATAAGAAAACGTGATGTGGAATTCGAATGTTCTTTGAGTGTAGAATTCAAAATAAGAACTCAAATTTCAATTAAACTTTAATTATTTGGCTATTAAGACTGATAATAATGAATTATGAAATCGATTAAACAGACTAACGTATTTAATAATTTTTTGGGCCAATTTAATATTGAAATGTTTGCTCAAGACTTTTAATGTGTGATGTGACATGCAGTGATTTATTCCGAATTGGTCACCAGGTTTTTCCATTTCTTATCTGAATGCGTGTTTTGTTGTTCTCATAATTAAGAAAGACTTACTCCACACTTCTGTGTGTTCCACTGCAATATGATTTCACGAAAATTAGTATTACGTCCTATATTCGACCAGATTTTGGTAGATAGCTTCAGCAAGCTTTCTTTCGAAAAGTGCTGATGAGCGCACATTTCGAAAAGTCACAAATGTATTTTAATCCGTAGTCATCTCTCCAAGCCATCCTGCAGATTTTCAAAGCATTAATCTCGGTACCGTGTGCAAGCCACTGCACTTCTTCAACCGCATCTCCTCAAACATTCTTACATACATCCTTTGTGAAGAGGAGCATTGTCATTTTGGCATAGGAATTACCCAATTCCAAATTGTTGTCACAATTTTGGCAGTGCAGAATTGTCCATAATGTCATGGTAATTTTAGACGTCATAATTCCTGCTACCCAGTCCTATGAAAATGCGTCCCATACAATGTTCCACCTCTTCCGAACTTCACAATGGTAATCGCGCAGTCAAGCATGAAACGTTCTCCGGAATCCGCCAGATCCAAACTCGACCATCTGATTGCGAGCATGTACCGAGATTCGCGGTCACTAAGACGCGTTTCCATTTTTCCATGGACAATTTTCCATGAGTTCTACACCATTCTAAAGTCGCCTTCTTTAACCTATTATCGGCCTCGGTGGCTCAGCGGTTGCGTGGTCGCCTCTGATGCCCGAGTACGCGGGTTCGATCCCGGCCGAGGACGACGAGGATTTTTCAGGGGGAAATCCTGAGATCACGCACTTCCTTCGGAAGGGAAGTAAAGCCGTTGGTCCCGTGTAGTCGTTTGCCGGCTGCACGTTAAAGAACCCTTGCGAGGCAAAATTTGCGGCCCCTATAACGCCGTCCTGAAATGACCATAGCAGTTGAAAAGGACGTTAATACCAAACAAACCAAACCATCTTTAACCTATCACTCCGTGGTTTCACTAATGTTGCTCCTTGAGATTTCCACTTGACAATGCTGTCACTTCAGTTGAACAGTGTATTTGATAACAGAAATCTTGAGTATAGACTTGTCGATGGTACCGCGTCGGAACGCACTGAGCTCTGTTGACCGAGAAACGAGCCCATTAAAGGATTTTGCTATTAATATTACGAGGGTTATTCGTAAAGTAAGGTCCTTTTTGCAATAAAAACAAAACTACTATAAATATTTTCTAAATTTTTACTTTGCCAGATTCTATGTATCTTTAACAACTTTTCCGCATAGTTTCCAAGTTTATTTAAACACTTGTCATAGCGCTCAATGTATTTCCGCAAGATCACTTCATAGAAGCTGCCGGCCAGTGAAGAACGTCACGCAGTTTTCAGTTGTTCATCATCGCAGAAATGCAAGCTGCCGATAATCTCTTTTAGATCCTGGAACAGGTGGCAGCCACTGGACGCGAGGTCCGGACTGTAAGGCGGGTGGTCAAGTTGTTCCTAAACAAAAGATCTGATTAGTTGGTGTCAACATTTTGGAAACTTTTGATCACACACGTAAATGTCGTAAGGGAATTGTGTTTTCTGTTATGGCATTTTTGACGTTATATGGTTGTCAGAAGTAGATATTAAATACGTGATGATAATCGGGAATTTTGCAATGTCTATCAATGTCAGTATTTACTGCTGATCTTACAACATTGATGTTTCTTTCTGGTTAGTTCCTATTCGTTGTTATAATCAAATCTTTTGGTGAAACTCAC
Organism: Rhysida immarginata; assembly: GCA_023313115.1. Classification (NCBI taxonomy): domain Eukaryota; kingdom Metazoa; phylum Arthropoda; class Chilopoda; order Scolopendromorpha; family Scolopendridae; genus Rhysida; species Rhysida immarginata. Next base: position 2,933,673 of record JAHWFO010004243.1, on the reverse strand, counting down.
TGTTTTGCGAGTTACTGACTTCACACTCTGGAAAATATTCATTATTTACTTTGTCAAAAGGACATATTCACATGGTGAAATTCAATGAATTACTCTACCAAAAAGAAAAACGGATACTGAATAATAAGATATTATTTTTGCATAGTACTGACCACGAATGATTGTCTCGATCCCGGACATTTGTAAGATAATAGTTAAGAAAAAGGACGCAAATAACCTCGAAGTCGACGCGCATATAAGCTTATTATTCAGTGTTTGTTTTTTTTTTGTTTTTTTATAATTTGAGTTGACAATTTAAATGTTTTTTTTCCTTGCATTTTCCTTTAGGTTAATATTCTGCGTTTTGACAAGTTCTTAAAGAGAATAGCAGTATGCATTTTGCCCATTGATATTCCCTCTATTCCATAGAGATATCATTTTTGTTTTATCCCAAACACCAAAGCCGCTAGCTTAACACTAAAAGAATTGTTCAAAATGTACTGGAACAAGGCTCTCACCAAGAGTTATTCCGTTTTATTTATTTAAGGAATGAAATATCAATGCTCGTATCATGATTCTTGTACCAAAACGTATATTTCGAGATTAGCTTTGCTGCACGACACATCAGAGTTTACCAATCTTTTCACCTACTGGCAGTCATTGCACCTTGGACAATAACCTAATTAATCTTGTTTATGTATACAATAGAAACCCCAAACAAAAATCTCCGGGATTGGAGAAGTAGGCCTCTCGAGGATCAGTGATAAATGTTCTCTTTCATTAGTTCCTCTACAGAAATATCGATATGATCGCCAAAACCGAAACGAAACTCGGAGAATACCAGAGAATGCTAATAGACTGTCCGATTTTCCCTGGCTCTACAGCAGTTATATTAAGGGACACATGGGAACAAGTTCTCCCAGTTCAGTTTCAAGCAATCTGCAATCTAATGCCAGTGGTTCGTGGCGGTATTTTTCCGGATTTCAATGGTCATTCGTCATTATGCTGGAAAGAGAGGCAAATTTTGCGGTCAGATTCTTTATGAGTATGATACTAACAAGGAAACTACCCGAACCTGTATCTCACAGTTTCAAACCAAATTAAAATATGTAATTCACCTAAAGCATTCCCATTCATTATAAACTGCGATTTCTTATTTTGGAAGCATCAATACTAGCTTTAGATGAGTAATGTATTTCAATTTGATTGAAACTGTGAGGTTCGGATGGTTCCCTTGTAAGTGGCATTTACTATTATGACATTCCACGACCAGAGGCAAGACAAATTAAACCAGATTAACTTAAGAGGCTATGTCTAGCTTAAGGGACATACGGATCTCTACTGGCTTGTTTCTACAGAGCATGTTTGAAATGCCATGGGAAGTCGTTAGCAACAATACAAACCTCCAGCTAGAAATTTTAAGAATTAACAAACCATGTCTTTCAGGCAATGAAGATGACATTCGCAAACTTCAATGTCGTCTTACTAAACTGTGGTCATACATTTTGTAAACTGTCATGGTACGCACCATTTCCGAATAATGTTAAACTGTAGTCATGTAAACCTCATTAGCTAAGAAACCGGGTGTAAAATTTTGATAATTTTCATATTCCTGTATTTGCACTTGTAGAATATTTTTGTTCAAAGATTGTAATCACCTTGTACCAAAATAGTTTCATTCATTTAAAATTATCCTATATGTCCAAAAATCGCTGCATAATTTTTTTGTAATTAATTTTATGCACAAAGTAGTTTCTAATATGCAGTAGCGTCTATGTATCAGAAATCTTAAAACTTTTTTTTAAATGGAAAGCAAAACGTATGTCTTCCTTTAATTTACGCCTATCGTATTCTATAAAATTTTAATATTTAATTTCATTAGGTCTTAATTTGGTTTTTGTTCGCTGTGAGAATAAAGGACATGTTCCTTTCACATTAAATGAACGTCATTCGTCAAGAGAAGTATAAAATGCGACACAAAATGCGACGAGGATTGTTGAAAGTAAATATAAAAAAACAAATACCGAAGAGAAGATGTAAAAAGAAAACCTCAAAGAAACAAAGTTTCTTAGATTCGTTTCGTTGAAAAGTTTTCTTTTTCCCTTTACGGACCCTTGAGGACATTTTGTGGATCTTTTTTTTTTAATTTTATTTTGTCCTTTCGAAAAGAAAGGAAAAAAAGGAAGAACCAGATCGTTTTTGGAAAGGTTTTTTTTCCTCTTCCTCTCGCGATCCCCTTCTTCTCTTTTGATTCGTCGGAAGGAGGTTCATCAATTGCTGACACATTGGATCTGTCAGTTCCGTCCAGCCGTGCGCTTTTGGCAAAAACCCCGCGGTCGCTGCCGACGGGAACTTCCCCCAATTAGATTGAGCATTGCTTATGGTTGGAAGGAACTGAGTTTAGCGAAGCCTGAGAAGACTTGGAGGGGGAAAAAGTGCCCTGTCCGCACCAATAAATAAGTTTTCCGTCCCATTTAACTGATAAGCACGACACTGTACGTTTAGCCGGCAGAGCCTGGTCATCAGTTACATTCGCTGCTTAATTCTCTTCGTGGGTGTCTGGAGGAAAGAAGACACAGGCCGACCGTGATTGTTGGCGTAAAAACCACCCACCCGGGCGCACTCTCCACGGGTTGACCAAAAGCCCACCCGAAATAGAGGTCATTCTTGATAAATTGGTTTTTCTCTCCTTCAACTTCCCTCCTGTCTGATTTACGATGGTTCTTTATTTTTATTTTATATGTACCGTCGAAGCACAGACTCACAAACACACAAACACCACATATCCCTTTGATATCCACCTTAACACAGAAATGCCTTCCTTTTATTTATTTTTTATTTATTTTTATTTATTTGAAGAAGTGTAGCCACTCTTTATAACGTCCCGAAATGTTCTTTTGCTCCAGTTGTTCCAATAACTCTCATATATTGTTTGTTGGATGGTTCCCTCTTTTTTTCATTTTCGCTGTAGCTCTTTTTTTTTTCTCCTTCGTTTCAGAAGGGAAAAAATAAATAAATACTCTTTTTTCTATATGGTTAGGCTTACGGAAAAGTTTCAGTTAATTGAAACGGAAAGGAGAAACATTATTTGTTATTATTACGGAGCTTCATAAATTTCTGATTTTTGTACAATAACGTGGAGCCAAAGCAAAAGATTAGTAATGAAATTTTTCTATTTCTCTTTTTTATTCTTTTGTTTTTTCTTCTGATCAAACGCTAACGATAAAGAATAAAAATAATGATGAAAATAGAAAACATTGACGGGGAGAAGGGCCCCCATACAAACAATAAAAATAAAGGCAATTCAAGATAAAAGTGATTCTCGTGGCGAAAAGAGAACAGAAGTGATAAAATAAATTTTTTGTTTCCATTTATGTCTCGAAGGATTATTAAAGGGACACGCGTCGAGGAAAGAAAGGTGAACTTGAATGCCGACTTTATCCCATGAGAGGGGATAGGGGAAAAAAAGTTAAACAAATAGGGAAATAGATTTCTTTTATTTCGGGTGATTTTTTATACATATGCATAAGAAAAGAAAAGTTATTCAACCAGATTGCCTTTAAAAACTTATTCTTTGGCATGTCAGTTGCAGAGAGAAGAATTTAAAGCGAGTAGCAATGTTAAAAGCTGAAGACTACAACCAAATCGTAGTACAAGCGGATTTCATCGATTATTTTTCTATTCAATGACAGTTGGAAAAAATGTCAACCATCGTGATGTCTAAGTAAGAATTTATGGAGCGTAAGAGAAGCCACCTGGAGAGCTTTTTCAGTCAAATGCATTAAAGCTTTTGTGCTTGCGAAATTTTTGCTCTATCCATGTAGACACTTGCAACCAGCAATTTGAAACAACTGGAGCAAAATACGAAATACTGCAGACTCACGGTTTCCGAGTTCCTGATAATAAGAAATTCACGGTTATAATAAAATCTTGTAAACATTCCAAGTAGGAGCTTTAGCAGTGAAGGAGAAATACATTTGTACATTTATTAAAAAAATTAATCCCCCCTCCCCCTCCCTCCGAGTAGGGTAAAGCAATTAGCAGATCCTAAAGTCATCTACTTTCACCTCTTTATCTGCACTTTTTACCTCTCCCCAAGTGTTTTAATCAAAAAATTAATTTTCTTGAACGTAATATGTACCAAATGTAAAAAAGCTCGTATTTTCTTTCCTTTCTCATCATTTCCAAACGTATGATATATCAAAAGCCATATGTTGGCATAGTTCTAAAGACCATGTGACTACCACCCCCGCAAATCTGACCCCAATGGAACACCTGGGCCTAAACTTCATAGTAATGTAGATCTTGCCTAGAGGAATCTGGATACTGAATTTCACGCCTTTACGTACCTAAATAGCACATAGATATGTTGTCCTCTCTGAATCCCATCCCCGTAATTCCGACCCCAGTGTACCAATAAAACCAAACTAAATAGTGCAGATGGACATGCTCATAGGAAGCTACATTCCGAATTTCAACCTTCTACCTCAAAAAATGTAGAAATTATGAAGGGGTACACAGTTAAGACATTATAAAACCAATAATTAACTCCATTCTTTCGCTACTGAATAATATAGATTATGAGCAAGGTAATCTAGAATAACAGGTAGGTCCAGTTTGTCAGAAGTGCTTAACGCGCATGCGTATTGTGACGTCACTGGATGACTTATGGCTTTACTTCCGGCGTGTGCGGCAGCCATTATTCTGGTCACAAAAGAAAACGTTTTCACGTAAAAAAAACAAAACTCTTGCGTTGATTTCTGAAGAAACGTTTATTTGTAAACTTACTATTTTATAAATTAAAATTTCGAAATTAAAGTTATTAAGAAATAATATCGAAATTATCATCTGTCTCTTAACTGCCAACGGTTCCGACGAATCAATTTCGAAATCTTAACGAGGAATGATAACTAGGCCTAATGATAATGAGAAATACGTTATCGTCCTTGTCTCTGTGTTCGCTTAACTATCCGCACATTGCGCGATGAGTGAACATGAGACCAAGGTAAATGATTTTACATTTTAAAGACACCCACTCCCCTTCTAACGAACTGATATATAACCCTTTTTCTATTTAGTCTCAGTAAATTTCACTTACCTTGGTCGCATGATCAGTTATCGCGCGATGTGCTGATAGTTAACATCAACCCTGTGTTCACATTAAAAAGATAATACGTAAGTACATTTTACAATAATTATAAATTACGTAAGTCCCTTCATATAATGGCATTATTATTTAATTAAAATATATAGTATAAAGAATGAGAATTGTGAAGGAAATGAACGAGTCGTCAAGTGTGGCTATCGCAAACTGCTTTCATTGCCGCCATGTTTTAGTTTCTGTTGAGGTTTCGATTTAGCGGGTATAGGTTTCGATGTCATCTAGTGACGTCAAAATACGCTTGCGCAGTAAGGCAATTTTTACTACTTCCGGCAAACTGACCCCCACCTTGTTCTAGATCACCTTGGATTATGAGCACTTGAGCAATCGTGCGTCAACAAAGCGATTTCACGTGCGCGCGCCGACGTCAGTAATGCTTAAAAGATGAACAGAAAGTAACAATGTATTCTTTCTTGACAAATCGATTGTTATATGACATGCCATTATCTTTGTATTCTTTACACTCACTGTTTTAGCACGTGAATTCAACTTGAAGGGGTCCACGAAAAATTCTGAAAAGTTGATACGGCTGAGCTAAGACTTTGATGGTCATATTTCTGAAACAGAATTTGAAAAAGTTAATTCGTTTTCAAGTTAACGTGCAAACGGCGGACGGCCGGATAAACGTACAGACCAAGGGCGCATTCTTATAAGTAGCTTTTATGCTAAAGCTGCTAATAAGAAATTCATGCTCAGTTGATTAAATTAATAGGCCTACCCAATAAAATGCGGTTAAAGTGAAAACAATGTAACAAAATGAAAAAAAATTAATGATATTTAATTACATATTTTGTAATATAATTTCATAAAAAACACAATAAAAATTTATATACTTTTAAAAAAGTTCCTTTTAACCTATTGCAAAATTTAGTTCCACACAATTTTAATAACCAATTTGCCCTCCATTTTTTTGGATCGCCATTAATATTCAATTGGTTGAGTCAGTTTCTGAAGGTAATTAACATCGATTTTTCCCCCAATTTTTAATGACAGTATCCTTCAATTCATCCAAAGAGATTGAACAAACCAGCATAAATAGCCCGGGATAACACTCCCACAAATTTTCTATTGGTTCAGATCATGCTTGCAGGCAAATTTTCTATGGGGTTCTAATAGCTGAACCCCATTATTGAGACACTACTCAATTGTCGATTTAGCGTGTGTATCTTTTGGTAGATCCAGAATGGATCTCCGAATTTCTCCCAAAAAGGCAGTAAATTTTCTTCCATGAGGTTTTGGTGGTCCACAGGTTTCATTTGGCCTTTAAGAAATGCAATATTGTTTGTTTTTTTTCAGTCCATCCGACTGCCTCCTCTAGCTTGCTGTTTGAAAAAGAGTTGCTCCTCTCTTCTTAGATCGTGCCAATATTAAGCTAGCCCATCCGGACCGTCGAGATTAAATTTTTTTCTCGTCACTTCCAGTTGTCATTCCAACTCATCATTTCTTGTGCCTTTTCCATTCGTTTCTGTTTGTGAGTCTGATTCAGTTTTGATTCAGCTTTTTTTTTTTCGGTACACGAGATGACCAAATTTTTTTCATTATTCTGGATTCTGTCGCTGGTACATCAGGCCTTTTAGCTAGACCACCTGACATCAAGAGATCTTACCAGATCGTCCTGTTGAGTGTGACTGGCCGTATTTGTTTCCACTAATGTTATAAATCTGTTAATAGCATTATGAGAACGGTTTATTCTTTTAGCACGATTTGAGAGTTCTGAATTTTTAACGTTGTAATCTGAGTCATATGAATAGATCAAGAAAAAGGACAGATTATTTTTTCAAAGGTGTTAAAAATATAAATTCAGTCAGGAGAGGTAGTTTGAATACATTAACAAAGGAATGTTGTCATTGTTTGCCAAGGAGTAAATTTTGTTGTGTTTCGGGTAGATATCGAAGTTAATATAAATTCATGATATCGAAGTTAATATAAATTCAGTTTTTTTTTTTTTTGAAATCTCTGGGTAAGTTTATAATTTCCATGACTTCCTGTTCTTCCAACATTATGTTCTTTCAGATGACCACCAATATAATAATTTGATATTGAACGTCTGTGTTCTTTGAATTTCCTCCATGTGGAACCTAGGTAAAAACCTACCGCATGATTGGCTGGATAGTTTCTAGAACCTGCTGTTGTCATATTTGATATAAGTTTTTTTTTTCATTTACAAGGGAACCATCTGAACTTGTATCTCATAATTTTACTCCAAATTGAAATATTTTATTCACCTAAGAAATCGCACTATTTTGTTTCTTTCAAAATAAACTGCGAAAACGATAAAATTTGAGCGCACTTAAGCATACAAAGACTCCATTGTTATGCCATAGTTAAAGTGGTGTGTGTATTAATGCGCTTGATGGAACTACTTTCGTCCACCACTTAACAATACGCATTTCACATGAAAGCAATGGAACTACTTCCTATGAAGAAGCAGCAAGCGACAACTGAATGGATTCTCAAGTTTCTAAACATATTTTTATTTTTTAAAAATAGATTATTAAAATTAGCTAATTGCTATCCAGTAAAAAAATCTGTAGAATAATTAATAACATATCCTTAATTTATTATATTTTATTAATTAATACGGTAATCTTTGTAAATTTCTGGGGTTGACATCCTGTATCCGCAAGTGAAACGAGAGATCTAATGGGGCAGCTGAGAGTACGAATATGGATTCGTCAGGGGGGTATGCGGTCCTTTATAATTTTAAATAAAAAGAATATTCATTTATGTTTACCTCATCTTATAAAACATTTTGAAACGAATAACTGTACAGAAAAATTAAGGTTTTGTGCTGAATAACACTGAAGTAATTGCAATTCTTTAGCGACCGCCGTTAACAATTTTGCTTCCCCTTTACCGCCATGTTTTTTTCCTTTTCACTTCCTCTACCGCCATCGCGTAATACCTCATCCGCACTAGCATTTCCAAACAAGTTTAGATTGCCGAACTAGTTCCGATTTTCAAGTGCAACTGGTTTAAACGAAACCGGTTTCAGGCGTTAGAACCTGTCTCAGATTAAGCGAGTTTCCCAAACCTTCTTGAGACAGTTTAACTAGCTTCGCGCCAATTCACCCAGAATTCCGTGCGCTGATGCGATGCTCTTTTTTTTTGGATTGCCTTGCCTTGTGGCCTTGCCTCTCTCTCGTCGAGGCCTTCGAGATTAACAAGGCCGAGCACACTGCTCCTTTTCAATGCTAAAATGCGTGCGAGAGCGATTTCCCCAATCTGCCGCCAGATGTCCTTCTTTCACGTGTAGCATATTTTTTACACAGTAAATAATTTATTTTTAAAATATTTACATAGCTGTATTTTTTATTAATTTATTTATATATGAAATAATGAATTTTAAATTGCCATCTGATGGGAACCATGAAAACGTCGAAAGATTTTAACTTTATTCAGCTGTATAGCATTTTTGACACAGTAGTAATTTATTAAAAAAAATTTACATAATATTTTTAAATTTATCATGGTTACAAAAGCACATATAATACAATTGAAATAGCTGGCTTTCTGCTTGTGCCGGCCAGGTGGCCGAGAGGGCTAGGGCGTAGGCTTTCTAGTTCTCGAGTCCGCCTGGCCGCGGGTTCGAATCCCGCCGTGAGCATGGATGTTTGTGTTTGTCCCGGGCTGCGTACTGTTATAACTTGTGTAAAAGGCGCAAAATGACCTTTGTAGTCGACGCTAAAATTTCTAGAACCCCCCCCCCCTTTCTGCTTGTTTATAGAGAAAGAAGGACACCTAGTGATGAAATTTCGAAATCGCTCACGCTCGGGAAATGAATATTTGTTTGCTCGTTTCAACACCATAAGGCTTTGAGCACATGTTTTTACCTCGTTCGAACTATTTCAAATGCGGAAGCATATTTAGCTCTCCAAACTAGTTTAATCTAAAACTGTTTTCAAATAACATCTAAACTAGTTTACTTCAAACTAATTCAGGTAGTGCGGATGAAGTATCACGCCATTGCTTCCAAGATATGCTTGCACGCAAATAAAGTTTGTGCACAGTTCAGATGGTTCCCTTGTTAATAATACAGTACAAAAATTCACCCTTGTTAGATTACATCACCATTCTTTGTGAAATGAAATTTTTTTGGTTGTTTTATAAGACTCTTCAGATTATACGATAATTTAACTATACAGTTTCTGTGCCGCAGTTGAAAGTGGCTTTGCATTCAACGTTCAGTTTGTATCAACTCGTAGATTAGTTTAAATGTTTTTTTTATTTCCCCCTTACATATGCATAATAAAATATAACACTTACTGAAAATGTTTTCCGTTTGTGGCATACATAATATCCAATCGATAATTAGTGTCTCGCCATTTCTCCTCGGCAAATTTGGGCGTAATTTGTTGTAATTACGTAAGACGCATACAAATTTTTATGCTTTTTAAAAACGGAGTACGATAAAAATATTGCTCTGTGATATGATGTATAGTAATGTTGGATAAATTCTTATTTATATCGTCACCTTATTTCTAAAACCTCGTAAGTCTAATTTAACAAATTTTTCAGGAGAGCATAAAAACTTCTTTGATATTCCATATTACAGATATACGAAAAATATTTTTCTTTTCGTTTTATATAATTCATGTAAACTCTAGGCTTACGAGGCTTTATTACATCGAAGAAGGCTTCCATAATGAACAAAAAGTAAGTATAACCCCATTTTCAGAAAAATCGGACTTACGAGGCTATTCATCATTAAAATGTGCTGAATAATTAAGGATCATTTACAATTTAATTTAATTTCCCAATTAACCACATTTTGAAACTAAGAAAATAAAAGATTAAAACATTATATAAAAATATTTAATTTACATTTCTGATACTAAAAAGATTTCCATATTTATATTTTGCCAAAAATTTTACATATATTATCTCCTTGTAATTAGTAACCCATATAATATTAAATATTATCAACAAGTGCATAGATAATAGTCAATTTATATTTAATGATAAATTATGTAAATAATATAATGGTTGCCAATGGGCAACCTATTATCACCGATTCTGTCAGACATTTTCTTAAATAATTGGGACAAAGAAATAATTAATAATTCACCGTTTTCTACAAAAATTAAATGCTGGATACGCTATGTGGATGACATTCTAATAATTACTGATTTAGATGATCTTAATGATGTCATTTCTTATCTATCTTTAAATTCAGGTTTAGAATTTCATGTTAATTCCTTAAAAAATGGAATGATAAATTTACTAGATTTGACAATTTTTAAATATTATAATAGTTTTCTGTTCGACATTTTCGAGAAAGAAACACAAGGAAACAATCTTCCCCTCTACCATTCAAGGATTCCTATTAGTTACAAAAGCAATACAATAACAAACTTTATAGAAAGAGCTAAGAAGCTTTGCTCTCTTAATTTTCTTCCTGGACATATTATAAAGTTAACAAAAAATGGAATACAATAAATATCCTTCCAGGATAACTAATAGTTTTATTTACATGTTTTCAAAATAATAAAAAAAAAATTATAAGCAATTACTCCATGATATAACTTCACCTACGGAAGAGCGCCGCCCATTGCCAGTATGGAGATTTCCTGAACAGAATACTCATCGACCAACTTTTAAACGGACTCCGATCCCCTGAAATGAGAGATGAGATAATAGCCAAGCAGCCGGATGAATTTGACAAAATAGAGTTGCCATTGCATTTGATCCATTGTTTAAAAAAATTCAAAAACATTTTAAAGGAGAGAATATTCAATTAGTACCCAAAATTAATAATACTATTAAGAAAAAAATTGTTAATATGCATAACTTTAATAAAGAAATTAAATCCCTGGATGATAGTGTGTATAGAGAATTAAAAGAATTATACAAAGATATAAATTTTCAAAATTTGGTGAATACGACTGATGTGATTTATGAAATTCCATGTGATAATTGTGAAGTTAATTATGTGGGACAAACGGGCCGCCCTCTCACGTCCCGTTTGGAGGAGCATGAGAGAGCGATTCGTTTGAACTAAGTGGGTAATGCTGTCGCTAGACACTGCTTTGCTACTGGTCATAAAATGAAATGGTGTGGAATTAGAATTTTGGCCAAAGAAAAAGAATTAAAGAAAAGATTAATAAAAGAAGCGTTTTTTTTTATCAATAAAGCGGAACACACTCTAGTGGCGGCATCACACGATTTGAGCAATAAATGGATGATCATGTGATTATGCTCCCCTTTCCGTGTCTTAGATTTTATTTATTCTTTAGTTTTTTAGTTTTTAATTTTCGTATCATTTCCCTTGTACTTCTGATGATGAGTGCTGTGCGCTCGAAAACGTTAAAGCAAATGGAATTATTGCAAGGACATTTTTTTATGTTTTTAATGAACTTATAAAATTGGCTTGAATTTTTGGACATTTTCAAAATTCAAAATTATATCATGTTTCATCTTCATAATTGTTTATTATTGGCCTTAATCTTTTCAAAATTCTAAATTGTGTAACACTCAATTTATGAATCTGAGAACTAATTTCCATATTTTGAATGCATCGTTTTTTGCATCGAAGAAATGCCTATTGCGGCTATAGAGCTTTTACAGCACGTGACCGCGTAAGGCATTCTGGGTTGAGGTTGCTTAGCAACTCAGGACGCAGAACTAGGTCAGCCATCTTGGATAACAAGCACGCTTCGCACACGTTAGTCGCTATGGCAAGATCGGCATATTACACGAATCTCCCAATCCATGTACAACTGAGATATGAACAAAAAATCGCTGATATTGATAGTATTGATCCTTATACCGTATTAAATCAGGAGTTCACTTTAGAGGAAAGCAGTTTGCTTTCGTTGGATCGCATCGAAATTTCAAGCTACGTCGTCCACAGCTGGATCACACGCAAAGAAAGGAGGGCCTACAGATCACTCGATGCATACAAGAATTTTGTGTGTGGCTGGGTCCTCGAAGTTCGCTACAAACAAATTAACGTTAACCCACTCGTTTATAGCAAGGTATATAATAAATGAGACGCCGAAAGTAAAATTTCAGGATAGAAGTTTCAGCGTAGCATCCCCTAATTTTCTCGGCTGACATCGATCAGCCCCGTCGCGTTTATGCTCTGAATTTATTATCGTAACATATTTATCATGTTATCGAAATTATATTTTAAGAAATATATGCAGGGAAAAATCACAAAAGTTCCGTGACGATGAACTGCAGCTAACGGACGACCACTGGTCATTCATGTCGGCATGCCTGCCCATCATTTAACGTACACCGTCAGGGAACTTTCGTGATTTTTTTCCTGCATAAATTTCTTAAAATATAATTTCCATAATATAATAAATCATATACATCTTAATTAATTTGTTACGATAATAAATTCAGAGCATAAACGTGACGAAGGAGATCGATGTCAGCCGAGACGCTAATCTGAACTTCATCAAGTTCTGAAATACCAGACTCCGTTGGAAAAATTACGACGAACAGCATTTAAATTAAATATTTAATTAAATAAGCGTTTTCTGTATGTACTATCCAGATTAATCTCATTCTAAGAAATGATCGGAGCAGACACACCAGTATTTTATACAGTCGCAGTCGTGGGGTACAACTCTTTTAATCGCGGCGAGCCAAGCTCTTTTCCTCTGTGTTCTTTCGAAGGTTAGCTTATCTTGGTTCCTCTGAACTACAGGTATTCTGTAAAAAGACTTTATATACACAGCAAAAAGACAATATATAATAATTTCTAGAGCGTGTGCGAGTAGCGAACTATAATTTAAAGCTTGTTATAATAGCGAAGAAAGCGAAAGCTTGTTATCCAATATGGCGGCACAAACTTTTCTCGTCGATGACATCACAATGACGACACGATGACGCGTAGTGAAGCTCTATAGGATTTTATCTCCGTTACAATAACGATTGGAATTTGTCATCTTCTGACAACTATTTTAAAATGAACTACTCCTAATGGACATCTGTTTAGCAGTTAAGTGTTAAAAAATTATTTAAATTATACAGTACATGATGTAGGTTAATAATTACAGGGAGGTAATATATGTAAAATTTTTGGCAAAATTTAAATATGGAAATCTTTTTAG